>UELX01000390.1:0-83892 GCA_900480035.1 Eupelmus urozonus | reverse complement strand
GGGTACGGGTACGGGGTAGGGGGTTGGGGTAGGGGTCACATCTGGACTCTCCCTTATAAGGACGGTTCTTTCTTGCGAATGTTTAGCAGAGGTGTTAAAGTAATAATATTTGTAATTTTTAAGATAAATTTTTAATAAATATTTAAAAATAATAATTTTATATCAAGTTTATTTTGAATAATTAGCTATTTTTCTTAAAGAATGTTTAAAAAAATAATTATTTAACTTTTAGGTATTTAGTAAGTATTGAATTTTCAATAAATAAAAGAAAATTAATCAATGGTAAACAATAAAGAATAATTATGCTTGCATAATACTATTTATAAAAGTTTATTCAGAGCATTAATTTTTAAACTAATATTCTTGATTTAATTCCATAAAGTTTTATTACTATCAAAATTTATAATATTTTAATTTCCTCAATAAATATTAATGAAATATAAATGAAATATATTGTTGCCTTATGTTATATTTTAATTTCAGTAGTATATAAAAATTTTATATTCTAATAAATAAGAAATCATGTAAGTGTATTTCATTAAAAAAATTAGTCACAGATCACTTACTCACTAAGTATAACTTATTTTAATAAGACTATACATAATTAAAAGTGTAAACTAGTATAATTTTACCTTTTGATACAAAATATTAATATAACGTCATTTCAGTATATCATTTTTAATGGAACTAGCACATAAAGCACAGCTGTATTTATTTTAATGATTATCAAGTGGATTTTGTCCTTGTCAAGGCTAGCTCATTGTTCAATTTTGATTTTTTTTCTTAAATTAATGTTTTTTTACATTTGTGCTTATTATTAAAAAAAAAAAAAAAAATTAAATTAATAGCGAGAATGTATTTTTTATCTCAATATACAAAAAATATAATTATTCACTTAATAATAAGTTTAAAGTTCTGTATTGTAAATTATGAATTAACTTTTCATTTATTTTATTACTAAATAAAAATTAATTGATAAAGTTCACTGTACGTGTACGTTAGCGTGGGATATGTTTGTTTTATGATTATTCGAAGATAATGATAAAATAAGTAAAAAGATAAAATTATCTTCCATACTTATCTTCAAACTTCACATGTTTCATTTGTCAATCTTTAAAGTAGTATATTATTTAAACTACTATCATCGATCGGATCCAAAGAAATTATATAGTATTATTTTCTATTATTATTTATAAAATTTGAATCTAAAAATCCCACTCTATTTCTTTTCCTTCATCGATAGTAGAAATCGCTTTCGTAATAACTCGAAAACTCGCTCAGATAATTTCTACTGATGCAGAAAAAGAGTTACATTAAAATATTTTTCATAGAAGACATCATTGAAATAGCTCTAGATGGTGCGACCGACCGCTCATCTATCCAAACTACAACTTCATTAAACGCTTATAACTTACATTATCCATTATCTTTAATAACCAATCATGCAGTCAAGAATCCCTGCAACTATAACTGTAATAAGCTATTTCATGATTTTGTGTTAAAATTTGTTATTATACAGTGAACATTAATTACACTTTATTATGCACCACAGTTCTCAAAAAGAAATTACATTTTACAAAATAGAATATTAATACTTTGATCCAGCTATAAAAGATTGCAAAAGCTGAAGTATCGAAGTAAATCGCAATGTGTCTGTAATTGTTTCACAGATAGCTTTCTAAATAAATCTAATATTATCATTCGCTCGACAAGAAAGCGAGGGAGAAAAGAAAAAAGGACCAACCCGATCCGCAACTACAGTGTCTCTGTATTGGCACGTAAACCGTCAAGCTTATCAGTGCAAATTTGCTTCATACCGAAGCGCACTGGAGATGCTTATAGAGTGCAAACAGTATGGATACCCCAGCTGAAAAATAACCAAAAATAAAAAAAAACGTATTCAGGTTATGTCAACGCATAGTCCGGTCATTGTACTCGCAATGAAGTATATAAACTATAGCATCCGTTGCGTCTCTAAGCGTAGTATCAATCATGAACTCAAAGAGTTGTTTCATTCTTGTCTGCCTGCAGCTGTACTGGGTAACGGCAGCATCCGATGAACTGGAGCATCGCCATGGGCACGAGCAGCTCAACGAGATAACACCGGATCAGCAATCGGGGGTAGGGACCGAAGCTCGGACCCATCTGATGCACGAGTGTAAGCAGCACTCGGATTATCGCACCTACATTAGGTGTCTGATACGTGAGAAGAGGCAACACGGTAGTGGATCAGGTAGGATTTTTGCAAGTTTGATTACTTTTCTTTTTTAGGTATTATAGTTAGAGAATTGATTTATGAGGCGAAGTAGTACAATTTTTGATATTTATTTTCAACAGTTAAAGAAATAGAATGGAAAATTATTTAAATATAAACTTACATTTCAGTTAATTATAAAAATTTTAAGAGAAATTTTTTCGTTCATTTCGTACAGTCTAATTTTTATATTTAAAAAAAGTAGATTTTTTACAAAACTTTCGTATATTTGTATGTACACTTTATAAACTACACAATCTTAGGAAAAAGTTGTACTTGCAAAGTACAAATTACGTAAATCTTATGGTAATTTTTATATGTTAAAGTTGAGATTACGATTTGAATGAAAAAACAAATTCAAAATGTTAAATAAAATAAAAATGTTAATTTTATTTTAATGTTGTTTTAATATATATTTAATATTTAGTAAATATTTAGTCAAATATTTTTTCTTTTGCTACTCGAAAATAGATGAAATTTTGTAATTTAAAGCATTAAAATAATTTTAAAGTTTTAAAAATTTTGATAATTCCAAAAACATTTAAAAATATTTGCATATTTTGAAAATTTCAAAATTTTGTAATGATTTAACATTTTTAAAAATTAATATACGATAGCCTTCAATTTTCGATTTCTCATCGGATGTACAAAAAAGGGCCTACACATGCTCTTCTTAAAAAAAGCATTACAGTAAGTAACAAGTGAGCAAATCTTCAAATGATGTTTTGAGTGTTCGTGTCTATCTCGGGCCTTTTCAAACATTATCTTGGCTAGAAAAATTCAATTTTCCTCCCTAGTTGCACAGTATTCTGTTCATGAAAATAACCGCACTATTAAAATACACGCTGAAACTATAATAAGACATACCACTAAGTTCGCAGAACACATCTTCGTTGAAACATAAATAAAAACCTTGATTCAAATAAAACCATTTCGCAGGCTACCCGAGAAACTGCGTCGACGATTGCGTGATGCACAACTGCACTTACACCTCGTCGTGCATGCACGACTGTCACATACAATGCAAGAAACGCTTGATTGAGACCTACTCCAAAACCTGGGAGACCACCTTCGAATGTAAGGACGGTAACTGTACCGAGCAGCCTCGTCCCAACGTTACCACCAACGTCTTCATCGAGAATCACCTGCCGGCGTCGAATTGCTCTACTACTCCTTCTACTACTACTGAGTCTCCGAAGCCTTCGGATTGTAAACCTGGGACCAGCTGTAGCGTAGTAGTGAATAACCTGATTAATAATCAGTTACCGCCGATGTACCCGAGTGCGTTTTGTCCTTGTCGTGAGTATATTTTTATTTGTATTTGTGAACGAAGAAAAGACATTGATGAAAATACATAATTTCGATTTTTACGTTTTCACAAATTTTTACTACTGTGAAAAATTGTTATTGATTACTATCTGTCTGAAAAATGTCTTTATGATTGATTCGAAACGAATTTGCAGCTGGATGTAATTGTCAAACGCCACAAATTACGATTGGCATCGGTGGAGGTTCAGGCGGAGGTTGTATATTTCCAGCAAGTTGGCCATGTTTTCAACAATTTCCGATTGCACAGGTACGTGATGACTTTAATTTTTAAAACTTTAATTTTTAGATTACTTTGTAATATTTTCTTTTATCATTTTATAGGCACCGGCTATTGATTGTACTGTATGTAGTAATCCTTTCTTGCATTTTCAATGTCATCCAGGATGTACTTCGACAGAAAAACGTAAATATTAAATAATAAAAAAATGTTTAATAATTTCTATTAGTTTCACTCATTAAAAAATCATTTTTCAGCTGCTACGTCGAACGGACAAAATAGAAGACCGTAATGAAATATCGACCTTAATAAAAAAAAAATATATAAACAAACAAACCTGTAAAATGTTCTAAAATCCAAATAAAGATAACATAACTATATTATTAATGACAAAATTTTCCAAGTATCGGAAGTATGTTCAAATTGTTTTATTAATACAATGAAACAATAAAACAGCTGGTTATAATCACAGATTTTACATATAGGTAACATCTAATTATAATTTAAAAAACTTTATAATTTTAGAGAGCATTTTTCTTCAAAATGTTTTTTATCTTATACTTATCTACACCTCACCTTTTAAAATTTGTTGATCCTAAATAAAAATTACATTTTAGTTAAATTATGAGTATGTTTTAGTTTCTTAAATAGTTACTTATAGTATGTAGAAATATTTGATCGATAAAAATATCTCTCTAATAAAATGAAACAATATGAAATTGCAAATTTTAAAAATGGAAGAAAAGTAAATAATTTAATCGTATTTCATGTTTTAATAATTTTTTATGTTTGATTATCATCATTTGACAATCATGAAAATATTTTAAATGTAAAATTAAAAATATTGTTAAATGAATTGAACAAAATTACGATACAGGTACAATATAAATTATGTCATATATCGGTTGACTACAAATTTATTACCATAATTAGGTTAAAAATACGAAATTTTCTATAATTAATACAAAATATTCGTAGAACAGATAAGGTATTATACTTTAAAGTATACCACCAAAGTGCACAATTATTATTAATTTACTTAATTGAAACAACGAATCATAGATCCAAAAGACCAATTATGATTCAAACAGCTAATATAATATAATTATTTCAATTTGTCCATTAAAAATTCAAAATAATTTAGTTTACTTTTATATTCACATTTTTAATAAGTGAAAATCACTAAAAAAGATAGCCAATCAACAAAAAAAAATTTGAAAAACTTTTAAAAATTAAGCAGTCTTATAGAGTTATAATCATTAAAGTCCATTAATATTAAGTATAAAAATAATGTGCAATCGCAATTGCATCTATTACAATTAAAAATTTTTCAAATTTCATATTATTTTTAAAATTTACTTGAGACTAGGAAGTCTAGATAAATTACAACCATAAATAATAACTTTTCATAAAAATTTCCTATAAATAAAAGAGACTGTCAGTATCAACTTTTCACTGTCTCTCGAGCGAATAAAAAATTATTAAACCGCCGCGCCTGTAAAAATTCCATATACTTTACACTCTCCTGCAAGGGAGTAAATTTTCTCGAGGCAGGGAGAGAGTCTCAGGTCGATTTCACCGTAGGGTAAAAATCGTCACCACAGCGACTCGAGGGGGCGCATAAAAAAGTTAATTCTGACCCCCCTCTAGACTGTTGGACGAAAAAAAAGTAAAAACACGTCTCCTTTGAGACCTACCCCGCTTAGTTGTATGCTAGAAGAGCAAAACTCGAAACGAGGAGAGTAAGCAGGCAAGCTACTTGAACATATATACTCCTCGCTGTCTTTGGGACTGAAACTTTTTATACGTGCGATATAAAAGTTTGGTAAATTAAATTTAATGCACTTAGCAGCAGTGATTTCTGAATTAATTTTTAATAGATTTAAGTAATGGTTTATTGTTTAATTTTTGTTAAAAAGAGTTGCTGTCCTATAATAGGCACTTGGATTTTTTAAATTATATATAAAGATTATAAAAATAAATATTTTAAATGTAAAATAAAAAAAGGATAAAAAAATTAATATACATTAAGAGAAGCGAATTTTATTTGAAAAATTATTTTCAATTGTAAATTTTGATAGAAGACACAAAAAATAAGCTATTATTATTATGAAATAATACTTCAAATTTAACTTCAAATGCTTTGTTCAAAATTTTTAGAACGATGTTCTTTTGAATAATTTTTTTCTAAAAAGAAGCCGTATATTCAATAATCATGTAAAGTTTTTATTTAAATTCTATCAAATAATTTCATAGATAAGGCCATAAACAATTTTTTTGGAACAAATAAATAAACTACTTATAGCTACCCCAAAATTTCTTTTCACAAAAAACAAATAATTTAATGATCTTTCAAAAGAGTCACATTATATTCAATTAAATTTTATATAAGTTACACACAAATTTATAAAATTTAAAAATAATACAATTTTTATGTCTGTTTCGTTGAAATCTTCATCCTTCTTTCTTCCACTCGCAACTTTAAAAATTATTTTAATGCAACGAGTTCGATTATTTAAATAAAAATAAAAATATAAAAAATGTGTATACTTTTAACTTTAATTACAAAAAAAATTTGAATGGTATGCTAAAAAACAGCAAGATTCTAAAAATTAATAAAAATTAATAGAAGCTCATTTTATTTTTAATATTTACAGGGAATGGGTGTTAAATAAGAAGAATTCATTTTGTAAAATCTAAACTGAAAAAAAATCATTATAAACATTTGACGTACATATCAAAATATTAGTTTTGAAATAATTAAGACATTTCATATAGTTTCAGAAATATTTCGAATTTGTTCTTTCGTGAGCTCATCCGGATAAATCGAAATGCTGACAGTTGCGCCAGCTAGTACTGACTTAGGTGACTTAGTTTATACTCGGTGACTGTCGGTAAAGTAATTGTATCATGCGTATAAATTCAAATATCGAATTTCTTATTAATTTTTCGAATGAGTCTGCCTGCAGTTTTTCATAATCATAATCACTATTTTTTCAAATGATAACAATAATTAAATTTATTTAATATTTTAGAAAAGTTCCTTATTGATCATTTTATAACAAAAAAAACTGATCAAATTTTGCTACTCCTACGACAGTACTTTTACGAAAATTTTATTCCTACCAAGATTAACAAGTTTTTTTTCATTGACGATAAATTATTATTTTTCTTTTTCATTTCAGCCTAGCACCCACAAAATTTACGAATCTTTTTAAAACCCGTCTCCTATCCCCTCTTTCTACCCAAAATTCACTTCCAACAATACATCACACAAATAACAAATCTCCACCTAACCATAATCCACAAAAAGTCCAAACAAACTCAAAAATAATCCTCTCCAGCCCAACCGAGCAGCCAGCCGGACGAATATCATATTCGTCCAAGTATCGACGAGCGAATTAGCGCGCGCAGGCGCATAACCTCCTCAGACGCACGCATATACATAGCCCGCTATATACGCGTACAAACGTACCTATGTAAGACGGCCCCGGAAAGTGAAGAATTTTTCGGCGACGCGCACACGAAAGCGTCGCGCATACACATTGATTTCTGCGCGCGCGCGTCTGCGTGACTAATCGAGCCCTGACTTATCGGCCTTCCGATACGTTGCGAGTGGATTTTTCGAAATTTTTAGGAGGCTGCTGCGTAGTGATGGATGAAGGGTATTTTCGGGTCAAGAATCGAGATTTCGTTTTTGGGCTCGAAGTTTACTTGGCCGCGTGGGAGCTAATGTGGGATAACAAATGATTTTCTCCGGAGGTCCGGATGAGAATGGTAATTTCGTCTGGCGTTGAGTATAAACGATGTTTCGCATTTGTTACGAGCTTTTTTGCCGGGGATGAATTTACTGAGGATCGGCTGGGTTTGTGTTATCAATGACAAATAAGAGATTCTATCGCTTTTTATTATAAATGAAGTCGCGTTTTCAAGGATTTTTCACTTGCGTGGGAGAATAAAAATAGAGCTTGGGTTATAATAGAATATTACTTATGAAAAAAATGTCCTTTATGAAGACGCCTTGCACTCTAATTATTAATTGTTTTCCAAAATAACTTTGGAAAATCGAAAAAAAAATTATATCTTTTTCGAAGTAAACTACACCTAAGAAATCGTAGGCACATTTTCAAAATCAACTAAAATTTTTAAACAAACATTTATAAATGCCAAAACTTGTACCATAAAACTACTTTTCGTTAAATAACTAAATTGAAAACTGTAATCCCAGCTAAACAATTTATTTCCTTAATCAAGTAAGTCATCGATCGACATTTCGGTCATAAACAAAAGTTTATCACGCGCATCAGCGAACGTTTACAGCCCCCGGAGGTATTTTAAACTTTTTAATCTCTTTTCCAATCGATACTTGACACACTTGTTTTTCAAGAGATAATTGTTTATATCAGCTGTAAAGTTTTAAAACTTTTTTCGCAGTATAAATAAAAACCTTTGGATTTTAGAAGGCAGATAAACTTCTAGGCTTTACGGGCCATCTGGTGTTCATTGTTCGATACATCGAATTTATGAGTTTTATGTTTTGGAATCATGAGATATGCGAAATCCATGACTTCCGGCTATTTACACCCTTATTGGCTACATTTATTTTATGGCTCAATTCACGAATTCATTTGAGTGATAGAGCTTTGTTTAAAGATATTAAATTTTAAAAGATTCAAGTTTTGGTACTTGTCAAAATATTTTTAGATATAAATTGTACGATGTTTGAATCGAACAATTTTGTTAAACAAACTGTTGCATAAGCAAGATTGTAATCAAAACATTAAATTCTGTTTTCTCCGAATATAATGTACTACCAGGCGTTTAAAATTTTCCCTATGGTCTGTATGGATTGTGACGTAATGTTATCATGATTCAACACTAAGATTGCCTTTTAATAAAATTGGTAGAACGTTTAAACTTTCTAACTATTTATATATGGATGCTTTTTCTAGAACGTTACATGAATAAATGCCTAAACTCTTTATAGGCTATATGAATAAAATGTGTCGCATATATTTAATATTATACCAATACCGCGCGTATACCTCGAAAGTATAAAAGTAGACACACCACATGTGGGAAAAAAAAAGTTGTTATAAAAGTTATATAACATTTTTACATAGCAATAAAAGCCGCCGAAAGTAATAAAAGAAGTGGCATAAAAAGTTATGCGAACCGAAGTATAAACTAGTAAAGTATAGAAATTGAAATTCTTATAAAGTGTTGCAAAAACGGGATGGATAATTATACGATGTGTAAGAAAAATTTATTAGAACGTATGATATTGCAAATAGCGAAGTAGTAAATGCGTAAAATTAATCGTTAGTTCCAATCTCAGTTAATGCAAAATCAGTATTAAATCTTATAAGCATCAAAGACTGCTTGTCTTTATAGAGGTTTCGTAAAAGATTTATTCTCAATTTTCGATCAGACCTATATTACCCAAATAAAGTAGGTTTACAGTTACGAGAATCCAATATCTTTTTTATGTCCCTGTTTTGATCATTAGAAGCACATACATTTCCCTCTGTAATTATCCTACATTTCCTTATAAATGTAACACATCTCACGAGCGCTAAACAAACCCACGACTCAATTCCAAAAACCCAAATCCGCATACACCCAAACCACAAAAGCGCGAATCCATCCGTGAAAAAAAAAATCAGCAAAAAAGCACAGTTCTAAAAAGAAAAAAAAGTCCTAATTAAAAACGAAAGAGCCAGGGCGCGCGGGGGGAAATACAGCTAACAAAAGGAGACGCGATAACGAGTGTAGAGCACGCGCGAAGGCGATAATGAGACTCGGTGCGAGCGCAAGAGCGAAATACGCAGGACAAAAGCGAGAGAGAGAGAGATTATACCAAGTGCGCCAAGAGTTCGGTACTTTAATGGACGAGCGCGCTTTTAAAGGTCGCGCGGTAATTGCGCAATGACCTAATGCTGCGCTCTGTCATCCGCGGCAGTTTTTCTCCGCCGCGCACGCGAAAGCCGTTTTGTTGGCTTTGTTTTTGCTTTTGTTGGGGTTCGCGAGGGTGGGATTGAGTTGGAGTGATTTTGGGCTGAGGCGGGGATGAAGATAGATGATTTTTCGGTGTATGGGTATGTTTAAGGTGGAAGGAAGTGAGGAGTTTATTGTTAGTTTGATTTTGAGTTATTGTCTATGATTTAGATGGTATGCCCTTTTGCATAAATATTTAAATGACAATGATTATTTGGATGCGGTAGACAAAATAAAGGTAAAAATTAAAATTGGTAATCAGTAAACAAAATAGGTTATTTGCTCATGAAATCCTAAATTTTGTTCGCTAATTAGAATATTTTATTCATGACATTTACGATTTGTTTGCGCGCTTATTTTATGAATTACGAAAGTTGGATGCATACCAGTTTTATTTTTTACTTTTCTTATACAGGCAACTGTTTTTTTAAATCGTTTCGCATATTTTTCAAATGTTTACTTACTTCAATTTTTCACGATGAGAAAGCGGTTGAGTTTTAGAGAGTATTTTAATTATAACATACATTAATTAATGACTTAGATTGCTTAGAATTACGAAAAGTTTTGCAATGGTGATAGTGTAATAAAGAAGCCTAGCCTTCCTAGTGAAAGTTAAATCAATTTTT
This sequence comes from Eupelmus urozonus, assembly GCA_900480035.1. Classification (NCBI taxonomy): domain Eukaryota; kingdom Metazoa; phylum Arthropoda; class Insecta; order Hymenoptera; family Eupelmidae; genus Eupelmus; species Eupelmus urozonus. Next base: position 73,469 of record UELX01000390.1, on the reverse strand, counting down.
TCTATGTCAATTAAAATAGCAAGAGTTACTATAGCTAAATAATATAAAACAATATTATGCAACTATTAAGCTTCTAAAATTATACGAAATTTTTCATCGATAAAATAAATTTTTCGCATATAAAGGAATAGAGACTTTAGATAAAAAATGTGAAAAAAGATATTTTTGTATTAAATAATTTTATTTTGACCTCTATAAAAGGCACTATAAATAATTTACTTCAATTTTAATAAAATTTAAAGTAACGTATACAGAGTAACGTATAAAAATTAGTTAAACATTTTTTTATTTATATTTTACTGTCCGAAATAAAAACAAAACTATATAATGTATTAACTATGCAGTAAAGCATGAGTCATAGTTATAAATGATGAATATAAATTTCTTGTTGAATGATTTTTTTGTGATAAGAAATGACGAATGTAAAAATTATAAACATCTATAAAAACCGAGTGATAAGTGCATTAAATAAAAGTCAGAATTCACAAAGCTAGAATTGCAATCTTGCTTTATCTCACCATTTATACTTATGATTTCGATTCTTTATTTGTTTTTTTTTCACTTAAAATAACTTTTATTGGTCTGCTTAAGTAATGATTTATCGGTAAGGTTTTACAAAAATTTTATTTCGAAATAACGTCATGCCAAAATTCAATAATACACAATCTAACGACCAATAATCAATGAATTTGAAAAATTTTCTAATTTACATCAAGACGATGTAAACATTTGGTCTTTTCATCCGATCAAACCTTCATCAACTTCAAAATTTATTCCGCCTGCAGAAAAAAACGATGCAAATTAAGCCAGTATTTTTGAAAGGCGCCAGGCCGAAGCTGCGTTAACACGACGAGGCTTAAACGCACCTTCGACCTCAATTACATTCAATTCTTACTTTGATGACCTCCTATCATCTTCCATCCACTTAGTTCCCTCTGTGAATTCGACAGTTAAGACCAACGCCCCTTTTTAGTTCCATTTCGAAATCCGTGTATACAGGCTTCCGTAATTGGAAAGCGTAATAAAAACAAACGAAAGTGGATAAAATTTTGAAAAGAACTTTAATTTATCTCGAAATTAAGTTCTTATCGAATTTTATCGAATTTCACTGTTTCGACGATAAACGCGATTAATTCCCACCGCTCCTATCCCCTCAGCCAGAAGAAACCGACAAAATTCAGTTTAAAAAATAACCCAACGACTATCCAGCCAGCAAACGTCCGTTACTCGTAGCGCCAACGAGCAAAAGCGCAAAAACTACAATTTAAAAAACAAAACCGCGGCAATCGTCATAAATTAATCCAACTCAAACGCCCAGCCTTTCCCGCATTCAAAGCGTCCATCTGGCAGAGGCGAAAACCACGTAGTTTCTCTCAGCCATAAAAGCTCTCCCGACGAACTTTCACCCTATATATATTTTCTCCTCCGTCTTTCCTCGCCTAGATCCCTCGGCGAATCGATAATCGCCATCGCAATGATCAGCCCGCAAACAAATAAATATACACGAGCCGCGCGCGTGAGCAGAGCCATATAGAGAGAAAGAGAAAGCCTCTCTAGCTCCTAAACTACTGGCGCGCGCGTTTATGAATCTCGGAAACTTCACGTGGCTGTTTTAGCGTGTGTGTGTAGGAGAGCTGATGGGTGGATTATGTAGGCCGCGAGCGGAGAGCTGTAATACTAAACAGAGAGGCGCAGCGCGTGTATAGCGGAGAGTGCAGCATTACGGCTAATTTGTGAACTCTGCGCGGTGAGTGTAAAAATAGGTCGGGTATTTTTAGTGAAAAATTGACGGGTTCGACGAGTCGGTTGGATGATGGAGGTGAAGGAGGAAGCGGAGCTTCGTTAGTGCGTTTTGGAAGCGTTGGATTTATCATAGGGGGTGGATAAAGAGGATTGTATTGGTTTTGCGCAATGTTTGGTGGTTGATTTTAGAAGGTTTTGGTGGTGCGGATATTATAGAAGCTTGTTAATGATACATTCGATTTTTTTAAATTGGTATACGGGAATGGAGAATTGAGTTTAATAAAAGTATATGTTTTTATATTAAATGTTATTGTTAAAGTGTTAATTTATTCATTTTACCTGTTAATATGTAATTCTATTGAAAAAATATAAAATATGAGATTCTCAGGTGTTTTCTTTTAATATCCTTAATAAGCAAAAACTGCTAAGGAAACAGCATTTATCTACTTATTTAAAACCTCTTAAGATATATAGACTTGAATCTTCGCATCCTTGTAAGAAAATTTTAATTCTCAAAAAGTAGCTTCATTAATAAAGCAATTAATTAACAAACATTAATTATAAATTTTTTAAATTTATTAAAATAGTTATTTATTATTATATTTAATTTACTTTATTAAATAAAATTGTTAGTTTTTCATGCAGGAGGTTTGCCTATCTGATTAAGATGACATTGATGATATGACACTCTGGATCAATTGTATACTACCTTGCCAGTACTAATTTTCAAACTAACAAAACTAACACATAAAATATTCAAGGTTTGTCATGATGTCATGAATTAAAATTTCAGCGACATTTTTTTTTAATTTTAAATATTTATCAGGGAAAAATTGTCTCAACGTTTTAAAATACCCTAATTAAAAAATAATATTAATAAATAAACATCCAATTTTTATGATTCCTCTTAATATTGAGAAAACTTAGATTCAAGCAGAAACTACAATTAAATAATAAATTCTCCTTTTATCGCATTCAGAAAGTATGTTATTAATTATGAAAAATTAGTACAATTTCTCTATATTAGTTTCATTAAATTTTCTTCTACTCTACAAGTAAAAGCATAACGTCGGTACGTTTGTTTAAGATAGATAATAAAAATAATTTCTATAATTCTCTAATAAAACTTCAAGACTTCCTACATACATGTGAAAATAGAAATTAAAGTCACACTCATAACAAACAAGTTTCATCATCCTTTCAAATCTCCAAAAATATAAGTATTCAATTTCAGCAATAAACGCTGTCCTCCCCATTAACCCAACCAAAAAAATTTTTTAATTTAATTAAGAAACACCTCGTTTACAAAAAAAAAACAAGCTCAATTCGTCGAAAAGAACGTCTATTACTTTCCTCCCCGCTTAATAATAAACAAAGCCCGGCTAGCCGCACAATCAATTTCGCAAGTCTAATCGCACGGGAGAGAAAATAAACGAAGCAATTTCCCTTCCCGCGGTATTCTCCCAGCGACAAAAAAAAAACGCCCAAAGAAAAATCGTGCTACTTTCATTATTAACGCAAACGCGCACGGACGCGGCTCTAATGCCGTACGTATACACACACGAATCCTCGGCAGCTCTAATGCCTTGTCTACAGTCGGCTGTAATCGCTTAGTTTAGCGCTCGTCTTTTATCGCTGCGTCCAACATCGATTTTTACCGATACCAACAAAACCTATCTCGTAGACTCAAAAATTTAGAAAAAATCTCTTAATAGACATTCTAATAACCTTCACCTCCAACCCCCTTAAAAATCAGCATCGACCGTCAAAAAGCCTTAAAGCCCACAAGGCCAGAGTAGCCAAGCCAGGTGTAGACGCGGCATAACGGCAGAAAACTCAACTATTCCACTCGATCTAGCCGTATCCGCGCTCTCCTCTCCTCCTGCGCTCGCTCCGTCTTTGTCTGCGCTCGGGAGAGGGAGAAAAAATCGCGCCTGCCAGAGAAACAAGGAGCAGCTGTTCGCCCAGCTGAGCGAGCCTGCGCTCTCCCCCCACCACCCGCCTACCTCTCTTTCTGCTACCCCCTCTCTCCTCACGCTGACGCGATTCGCGCATGTTCAGCGGCTGTTCTGTGTGTGTGTGTGTGTGTGTGGATGTATGTGCGGGTTCTTTGGTACTGGCTGATGCAACGCTGACGGTCAATGGCGAAGGTTTCGCTGCTCCGGCCTGTGACGGTCTTGCGCTTTGTTTTGGATTGCAGGATAATGGGCTGCTTTGTTGGGTAGCGGACGGGTTTTTTTGCTTCGTTGGAGAGCGGCTGGTTTATGCGAGGGTTTTGCGTGGATTTTAGTTGGTGTTTGCACTTTTTTGTTGAAGTGAGTTCTTCGAGATTTTGGATGAACGGTTTATTTGCATTTTTATTTAGAGGAGTATAGTTTTTAATTTCTTTATGCCTATGAAAATTGAATAATCTTTTATTTAAAATAATGATAAAAATAAAATTTGTAAATAAGAAGCACTGATTCTTAAAATAATTCAGGACCCAACTTCTTAACATGCGATCTCAAGCGATTTGTAAATAAACCGTTTCGACTAAATAAAAAATCTAGAAAGTTTTTACAGAGGTCCAGACTCACAATAAATTATCCAAACATTGATTAACAAAAGTAGATTAACTCCACACATAAACAAACCCAAAACACAACCGAAAATTCTCCCAAAATCTCCGCTCCACATCTCCGATCTAATCTCCAACCCATCCCAGCATCTCGAAATCCCTCATATTTAAATAAAATCCTCATAAACCTGCCATCCCGCAAGCGTAATTCACAAAAACAATCCAGTCAAGAACGGCCCCGCAATGGCAGAAATAAAGTCATCGCGCTACATAGGAGCCAGGATCCCGCTAATCCTTGCGCCGCATGCAAAGTAGCTGTATATACAGCGCGTCGAACTGAAAGAGACTGCGGGCCCCGCTAATGACTCGAGCTCTCGATTCGCCAAAGGAAATCTCTGGAGGCTCTCTCTAACCTCCTGCCTGTTTTTCGCGAAGATTCAATTACCGCAATTTGCGCTTCGATTTTATTTCTGTTAGAGGTGAGATGTGCGAGTGGCCTAGCTGTAAAGTTCGACGAAAGCGGTTGGAGTCGTTATTATTTTAATGCGGCAGATTTTATTTTGCCGTTTCAGTTTTTCGCGTGCGGAAAGATCTGGACGGGTATATATTATGGCTTGTTGATGGAGTGCGCCGGTATACGTATGCAAGTTATGCATGTAAATCCGATGCCGGAATATGGGATTAATAGTCGATGGATGCTTATAAATAAATATTGTTGATGAATATTAATTCGTGAATTTGATTCTTGATTTGATTTTATTCGAAAGAAGGTAAATGAATGCTGGAAGTCGTTCGGTGGTTGATGTGTATTTTAGAGCTTGCGGGATCTTTATTAGTCTTGATGTCTAATAAAAGCGGGGGATTTAAAAATAATGTAAAAATCGATAATGTAAATGTGTAATATAAAAGTAGAGTATTTATAAACCGCCCCCTTAGATTGCATTTTATGAAAGTTTGTAACTAAAGTTTTAATAATATAAAAAAAAATTTATTAATCAATTCGTATTAAATTTGATGAATTTATTTGATCGTTTATATATGTTATAGATGTTTACTTGCGCAACAGTAGCACATTTGTAAATTTAGTATTATGTCAGTAAAAATCTTTTTTATGAGGATTAAAAAGACATCAAAAGATTAAATACGATAAAATTATTTTTTATTAAATTTCATAGATCCAAAGCCTTAATTAATCAACCAGCTTCTTGTCTTATACAATATTCAGTTATTTTTTCCTATTTAATGAATTAAACATTTTAATATATTCATTGAAAAAAATTAACTATATTTTAACAAGACATCCATTCAAAGGTTTTAATAATTTATAGTGCAGAGTATATTTGTAGTGTATATAGCAACAAGAGATACATTTTTTAAATCAGTTCAGTTAAACTTCGTAATGAAACGTATTAATAACGTTCAGAGTGAACGGCTTGGCGCAAGTGGCAAATCGATCTCATCTCGCTGAACTCGCAATTTCGTACTGAAGAAACTCAAAAAAATAAAATGAAAAAATATTTAATCGTTACCGTAGTCCATTCAGCTCGTCATTACAAAAATACTAGAGTAGCCAATTCCCTAAATAAATAATAAAACCTTGTGATCGACTTAACTTTATTCTGTGCATTTGAAATAACCGTCGAAGGTCGGCTCTCCGCACACCAACCAACCGAAGGATAAAAATCACAAATCCTTATTTTATATCCACCAATCTACTTCACACCTCCCCAAAAAAAACCTTTCAACAATCCCACCAAAACCACCCACCACCCACAACCCCAAACTTAAAAAAAAAAAAGCAAAAAACAAAACGGTCACAGAGCCGCTCGTCCCAGCGACCGTCACGGCATCACCCCCGCTCTCTCTCTCTTCCATCCCAGCTCACAACAACACAGCTCGCGTCCCTCCCCCCCCACCTCTGAAAATCAGCTGACGGCTTATATCTCTCGACGCTCTCTATCTCGCTCTCTCCGGCGGCGTTCGCGTTGCTATCCCGTGTGCGTGCGTGAATGTATATACACTCTGTGCGGGCTTGCGCGGCGGCGGCGGCTGCTCTGTCTCTCTCGCTTTGCTCGGCGGCGGCGGCGGCGGCTCGCGCTCTCTGGCAGCTAGTCGCTGCCGCGAGCCCTCGACAGCAACACGCCCAGGCGAGTGCACGACAGAAGCCCTCTGTAATAATCACTTTTATCTTTTTTATATTTAATATAGTATAATAATACAGCTGCCTTTTGCTTAAGTATACACTCACCTTACTATCTAACCCTGTCACGCATATATATATACACGAACGTACCTTGTCGACTCGCAGCCAGTGGTGTGTGCAGTATACAGTGCAAGTGTTTTTGTCTGTGCGGCGGGGGTTGCCACTTTTCTTTTCGAACGGCGCGCCGCCGAGTCGGCGCTTATCGATCGTCCTTATAGTTTTCGGTTTCGACAGCGCGCGATTATCATATATACGTGTTTATGTATATATATGCATACGCAAGTGCAGCGTCTCTCTCCCTCTCTCTCACTTGTCTCTCTCTCTCTGTGTGAAAACGCAAAGGTGACGTTTCCGTGTGTATTACGCGAGCCGCGCTCCGTGACATATAGCGTCCGGACGCGCGACGTTTGACAGCTGACAGTTGCCGGGCTGTCAGGTTGAGAGAGAGAAAAAAAAAGCGAGGAGAAAAAAATGGCTGCGCGTGTTTACAGCTGAGGGAGCTTGGCCGTCTCTCGGGCGGGCGCGAGCTTTTAAATGCGAGTGTTTTTTAAAGGGCCCAGGGAGCCTTGCGGCCCTTTGTCTCTGTTTACTCTGCGAGTGCGCGATCGTCCGTCCCTTTGTGGGGGCAGCCTTCCTCCGAGCCGCTCTCCTGCGCTAGCCGTCCTTCTCTCTCTCTCTTTCTCTGTGTATATGTATGTTTGCGTCGCTCTCTGCACTTGGGTTTTCTCTCCCACTGTAGCCGCTCGATGCGCGCTTCTCTCGCTCTTTTCGTTGTTGCTGCCCATATAAATTTAATACTCCTCCTGTTTTCTTTTGCCTTGCCCTCCTCTCTTGCGCTTTGTCTATTCGACTCTCTCTACTGACCAGTTTCCCCTCTCTTTCTCTCCTTGCACTGTGTTTGTTTTGCTCCTCCTGCCCCCTCTCCTCTCTCTCTCTCTCTCCGCTGGCCATTTAAATCCTTCGAAAGTGTCGTTTTCTTTCTCTTTAAATCTCGCTGCTCCGTCTTCGGTTTCTGCTAACGACACCGCGCAAACAATATTTTTCTCTTCTATCTACAGCGATGCTCTTCGCTCGACAGCTTCGAATAATCCCAACTTTCAGTGCGCAAGCCCCGCACTTTGTTTAAACAATGCGCGCGCTCCCAGCGCCCCTACATCCATCCTATCTCTCAGCACCGCGCTCATTGGAAGCTTCTCAAAAAGCATCTCGGTTTATAATTACCCAGTGCATAATCCACCCAGAGAGCGAGCACCCAAACGAGCGAGAGAGGTAGAACCGTCGAGAGAGCGCCCGAAGTCCTTTGTTCTCCCAGCGCGCCTGCACCGCGACGGACGCGCCTATCTCCTTTCGCTCACATAGTAGCCAGTCACCATATACCCACCGTCGAAAAATTGACCCGACAACCAGCCGAGAGCTTCCCTCTTTTTTTTTTCAATTTCCTTTTTGCGCCTCCACCCCCCTTTTTTCGAGAGCGATTGCGCCGTCTAACGCGCATATATACACTCCCAGAGCAAGAGAGAGAGAGAGAGAGCTGCGCGTATATATCGTGACGCAGTCGATTCTACGAGGAGAGGGGCCCCTTTGTGCCGCCGAGCGCTGCGCGCGCTGCCTCTCTAGCATTGTGCAGAAGAGCAGCCCTCTCTCTCTCGCTCGCTCAGTGTATACCTATACGTGCTGAGCGTCGCTTGCGTGCGGATATATAGCGGACGCGTCGCTCTTGGATTTTGGTGTTTTGCTAAAGTTTGGTTGAGTTTTTGGCGGAGGTGGATTACCGGTTGGAGTGATATGTTGAGGTAGTGCCGCTGGCTGGAGTTTTAAGGGAGTGACAAGGTATGGTTTTTTCGGTTGACGGGATTTATGTGGGTTTGTTTTGCTGAGAGGTTAGGTTGCGGAGTGTTGTTTTGAGAGGAGGAGAGATTGGAGAGTGGCTGGAGAGCTGTTTATGCGATTGACGTGTGCTGGGTTACTTATAGAGTGTTTTAGAGGTTTGCTGGAGATTGGATTTTTCAGTGCGCAGTTTGATGCTTTTCTTTGTTTGTTTCGGCTGGTCTGACAAAGAATTTGCGTTGACAGGTGACATATTTTTCTTAATTGTTAGAGTTTGTAGAATGTTGAACGTTATTTATATAATTCAACTATTTTTCACTTGTCACTGCCAATTTTAAAAGTCTATAGTTTAAAAAAACTGTTTTTTCAACTTTTGTTTTTATTTAAATATTTTACGCATTGAATAATGCGAATAGCAAAATAAAAAATCATTCCAATCTATAATTTTAAATATTTATAAAACGATTAACTATCTAAATCAGCTATTCATTAACTTCACCAAATGATAAATAAGTTTCGAAACTTTAGCGTGAAAAAGCTTCTAGCCTCAACTTTGAAGTGGCATTCGAAAAAACTTTTTACCGCTTATCTCGAGCGCACAAGATGCGTTGGATTTTTTGCCGCTCTGCCTCCGAGGTTGCTGAACTTCTAATGCGCTATACCCACAAATGCTCGCGTATAAATAGTAAAGCGCTTAATGCGATTGCGAAAAATCAATATTTTATAATCAATTACACCCCACTCGGCAACTCGCAAAAAAAACAATAGAAAAAAATCAGACCTAATCCTTCGCTCTCCGTTATATAAACCTCGCGACTAAAAATAAGAAAAACCTGCAAAAGCAAACTCGGATTATTTATAATAATAAAACGCAGCCGCGCTCTCAGCGTACAAAGAAAAAAAAGAGCAGAATCGTTGCGTAAAAATAGAAGCCAGCCGAGGATTCGAAAACGGCGCGGCATCGATGCGAAAGTTTCTGTTAGTGGAGCGAAAAATTCGACGCTTGTAAAATACCCGGCCGTTTTTTTACCCGATAATCCAGCCTGGCGCTCTTTGGGTTTGAAAATGCCGCGCGTTTCTTTCGCGTTTTACGCGCTCTGGCACACTTAGCTCGAGTCGACGATAAAAGTGAATGCACGTATATATACGAGGGAGAAGGATTTTGACGTCTTTGTGTCAGAAGTGGCTGGCCTAACAAAGACGTGCGTAGCGCAGCGTCCGATTTTCAGTTTGACGTTTCGTTGCTCGTGGGAGATATGATTTTATTTTTTGGGCTTTTTAAGCATTATTAGATGTTTGAAAAAAATTCATTTTTAATTAAAATAAATTGTTACTTTAAAATTTTTTTAATATATAAACTATAAATATTTCAAAATGAAAGTGTAAAATCAAAATCAAAACATTGATTCCAACCAAATCGGAAATACATGACCCCATTTCCATACTCGATAACATAAAAAAAAAAAACAAATTTCCACAGCACAAAGACACCAAGCCCCGCAATCTCCACATCGTTCCAAATCCCCCACTCCAGATTAGAAAACTACTGCGCAGTAGTTTTTCCCCTTTGCTCCGAAACTCCAACTCCCAGCAAACCACTTCAATTCTGTCTTTCTTTCATCGCCGCTCTTCCGTATCAAGTGCATTTTCCTACGAAACATTCGGAATCGACGGCTTACATAAACACTCGCGTGCAGTGACACAACGCCTCCACGTACATGTATATACTTAGGCAGTTTGTACATAAAAGAGGCACGAATAAAAAGGAGCAAATCGTATACGCGTGCGTTGAATAAATAACGCGTGGATAATTAGGCTGTTTGTTTCTGCTTCTCGCGCCGCGAGATCAGTTTCTCCAGATTAAGGATATTTTCACTCGGGCGCGTAAAAAAGACGGATAGCCGCGCGGCCGGAAATCGGCCATTAATTTTTCTCGCCGAGGAGTTACGGGTGGCTTTAGCCTTTTCTTTATTGCAAGGTGGAACGCTCAGCGTTTCGAGCTACAACACACGGTATTGTTGTAAAATCGTTTATTATCTTCCATTGAATCAACCCGCAAATATTGAGTCTATTTTCTTTGTCCAACCACACCGGTGACTCAAGCGCAAGACAATAATCCAGCCGAATCAGCTGTCGCTCGGTTACAACAATAAAAATCCTAGTTACAACAACGTTTTATCCATCGCAAGCGACTCTCTCAACAATCCTTCCATCGACCTAAATATTTTCCGCACGGATTCCCAAGAACTCGCATATGCCCTCGTCGCTTTATTTAAATTTAAAGCTATATAGCCGCCCATAACACGTCTACTGCGCTCGATCACTGACACAGAAAACCGAGCGCGCAAATTCACTCATCTAGCTTACTGTATCTCTCCGAGCCTTTTTTTTCTTCTCCTTTAAGCGCGAAGAATTGCGTATATCACTCGTGCATCTGCATAAATTACGCGCGTCCGCGCGGCGTTGAATTTGTAATTACAAATTTGCGTCCGAGCAGAATGTACTCGAAGATGGAAAAAAGAAATAGGCGAGCGCGTTATTATCCTGAGTGGGGACTGTTTTCGATGCATTGTGGGCCTGTTTTCTTAAATGTATCTGCGTAGTGTATAAGATAGAGAGGATGAAAATGAAACGGGAAAATTACGGGGCTGGTCCGGTTTCTGTGCTGTGGGTAGCGTCGCTGTGTGGGTACTTTACGCGGGGGTTCGAGATCCTGGATCGTAATGATGGTTGGCTTCGGTTTGTCTTTATAGTGGTTGTGAAGGTTGAGCGGTTTTTACGAGTTAGCGGGTGATAATTTGTATTGACCTTTGCAGATAGTTTGCTTCGATTGCTGCTTTTATATAGTTATTATTAGTAACATTGAAGTTTAGTTTCTAATATATAATAATGGAGGACTCGAGTTATTCTAGTAAATTATTAATAATTTAAATTGTTTACTTAACTTCGTTCGTTTGCGTATATTATACCTTAAAATTGTAATCGATAAAATTTTCAATTTAGTTACTAACACGGCTGTACACGTTTTAATACAGGTACCTGGGGCGGTCCCCGCATCATGCTGTACACTTTCAATATTCGAACGGTGTAATTGTCATAATTTCGTAGAATATTTGAAAATGGAAAGATTAGCGATAACTACCTGTTCTACATATACTGCTATTCAATAGAGTGTTAAAGCTTAACTGAAATTCCCCATGAGACGTCTATAGAGTTAATCCTAAATTGTAGTCTACAATTTAAAAAAATTAAATTTAATATATTTATTTTAATTTCCATTTTACCTTAAAATTAATAAATACGATTTAAAATAAAGTTAAAAATTACTTATAAATAATTTAAAATACATCTAAAGCAAAAAAAGAATCGGGAAAACCGAGATAATAAGAAAACAGAAACTTTTCAAAAATCTACCACTAGTAAATATTCTACTATACATCCACTCTGACCCACCATTCCAACAATCTCCCCTCAAAACCCATCAAATTTCCCTAATCCATTTTTCTCAGTACACACATTTCTGCAACGCAATAAAGCCTCTCCCAGCGTTTTCTACCTCGCCGCTCAGGTAAATTACCTCGGCCGGCCGAGCTGACCCTGCCCTTGGGTCTCAGGCTGCCGTCCGCGTGGTGGGGGCAGACGTAAGGCAGCACACGCGTGTACAGCGTGAAAAAAGGCTTTGCCGGAGACCGAGCGAGCGGGGAAATGCGGAGGGGGGGGGGGACGGTGGAAAGGTGGATACACTGTGTGTGTATTGTCGGTCTCGTTTTCGCCGTGTGTATATACGCGCTCTTTCACTCTCGTGTGCAGCGCTCTGCGACGTAGAAAAATATCCGTTTCCAGATGATTCATCCAAATGACGAGCCGCGAACGAAAGTTTGCGTGTTGCAGCTGGTTGCGGTATACTGGCTAGCGGGTTTATGCAGGAATATATAGCGAAAGTCTCGGGCTGGAGTTTGAATTAGTCTGGGATTTGCTGAGGCTGTTGTCATGTTGAATAGTAGTACGTAAAATTGATGAGTTGAAGCGAGCGTTGGAAGCGATGTTTGAAAAAATAATTGATTGAAGTTTATTTCATTTTTTGTTATGGTTACGAATATTAAAGCTATCAATTTTAGAGACAGTTCGAATTAATGAAATCCGGTAATTTTGAAATTGTAGACTATAATGGAATTGAGCCAATGTTTAGACAATAGAGTTATTTATAAGCGCCACTAAAGGCGTAATTAATTATATGAAAGTGAAAGACATTTCGACACTGCAATATACAAAATGCCAAATACCAAAACGTTTAAATTTCTAGATTTTTTATACCAGTCAAATAAAGTGGGCAATAAAGTCCTTTTGCAGCAAGCCAATATTTTTATAATATTTTTTTTTTAAAAGATATCAAATTACTTTTTGGAAATAATAGGCTACTTTAAATGTCAAAATTTATTTCAAAATTAATACTAACTGTCAATATGATATTTATTGCTTCTATAATGAAGTGTCCAATTTGCATATTTATTGGCGTATTTCAGAAATATTTTGAATATTGCAGCAGTAAATAATCATCATCTTAATGGATTTAATCAATTTATGCTAGCAGCAATAGCAATATTGGCATAATAATAATTTGAAATATTTTAGTATTGCAGCTTAATCAGATGTAGTAATTTAGTCTGAAAAACAAGCATTGTTCTAGAAAATTTCCATTTTAAACAATCGAAATTTATGTTATCTAACGCATGAATAATGTTAATGTAACATTATTATTACGGCATTCCGGCTTTGAAAGTGTACAGGAATAATGGTTTGAGTGATGTTTGGACTAATTGTTGGGTCAGCTCCAAAATTTAGAGTACCCTTTCAACGACGCGTGTGCCAAAATTTCTGATCACCGCAGAATTTAAAACGAATAAAATGATTTCGAGGCGTAAATATTCGAAAAAAAGACAAAAATCCAAGAGTCAACATTAAAAATACTCGAGGCCCGACGCAAAGCAGATATTGGAGATAATTAAAGGAAAATGACGCAACGTTTGATATTCATAAAAATAGAATTCATTCAATTTCCTCGAATTAATAAAGATTTCGTAAACACATTGCACGAATCTTTGTCTCAAATAATAACATCAAATCTTATCAATCATTCTAAGAATTTAAACGTAATCGTTAGTGTTACCGTAAACGGTTCCATTCCTAAAAAATCTTGCGACATTTTACATAATATCTATTATAGCTACATTAGGCCTCTTGTACTTCTTAACAAGTTTGTTTGTGACGTTCACAAATCGATAAAACTCACAAAATTATAAAATCCTGTCGTCTAAAAATACACAGGTACGACCACTCAAATGTTTACGAAAAAAGGTACAGCCTCTTTGCACGTGAAAAAAGAACAGCCTCTTTACACGTGATCAGTGATAACATGGCAACACTATAGCTATGACGATGACCAATCAACACTCAGTGGTCATCCTAATTCTACTCTACACACCTAAACCTGCACTATCACGATTAAAATTTGTTTCCTATCACTTGATACCCCGCCAGATCTACGAAATTAAATTACACCCGACCAACTCAAAGGCTATACCTCTCACCCCGATCCTTTATCCCAAGGTCCTCTTTTCTTCCAACTCAGCGTCCCTAAAACTCATCCTCCACCCACGATTCCTCACACGCACAGCATCAACTCTTTTTTTCTCCACTTCTCATCTCTGTTCTCCTCGCTGTGTTCCAGAGCGCGGCCAGGCCAGGCCGTGTGTGCGCTCGTGTTAATGGTGTTAGAGAGCCCCGTGAATGCGTGAATAGTGAGAACGAGCGAGTTTTGCTGCCGGCGCTCCTCGAGAGAAAGAGAGAGAAAGAGAAAGAACGAAAGAAAGCGAGGGATGGAGCGCAAGAAGGTTGAGTGAAGAGACGAGAAAGAACTGAGAGGCGACTCTGTGAATGCACCTCACGGTAACGTGGACCAACACAATCACCAACACTATTGCATAGACACGTACATGGGAATGCTTGAGTTTTTTTTTCAGCTTGGTTTATGGCTTATTTTGGATTCATTAATCATGAGGATTTTTTTTTTGTAGTTATTCAGGTTTTTTTGGAGAAAGATGGATGATTGTCCCGGTTGCCGACGTGCGTTGATGTTTGGGGCTTTAAGGGTCTGTTTTGAGATTTAAGGGAGTTGGTTCGTTTGGGGTCTGTCAATCAGTGGGTAGCTATTTAGAATCATTATTAATGTTTTATGATTTGTATTTTAAACAGTTTAGAAGTATTATGCAGTTTTTTTTAAAGATGACGTACGTTGATAATTGGGACAATTACATTTGTCTTTACTTTAGCACGTGCTAGTATTCTGAATTAGAGTTCATTTCACTTGTAATGATGTAAAACAAAAAACATTTTTTTCAAAACATTTTAATTATATCTTGTATTCATATTCATATATTTTTAAGACAAAAGTACATCAAAAACATACATTTTGTTTTCTAATTTTTTTTTATACTAAAAGCTGTTTCAATTATATATATATAAAAAATGTCTTTTTCTTTAAAAAGAAATTCAGGAAAGAAAGTATATTTTTATAATTTTTATGCTTAAAATTTACTTGTAGATATCTTTTAATTAATATTTTAAATTTTTGCATGAAATATGAATAAGCGAATTCTTAATTACTGTTAAAATTTTATATCTCAAAACTATTAATATAATAATACCGTCATAAGCTGCAAATTCTATTTATAACCTGAATAGAGTATAGTGCACTTTATCAAACAGACTTTAAATCTATATTCAGTCTTTACATTATGTATCTAAAATTAGTGTAAGACAATGAAACAAGGACATATAACATGATTTTATAGCAAATACCGAATTACCCTTATTAATGTTCGAATATTTTAGATGCGACATGTAGTTCACGTTATATATCCTAAGGACGTTTTGATGCTGTCATCAATTTGTTAAAGTTAATTTTAGCTCGTGACGTAGGTTCAGCCTTTGATACCATCGTTAACAGCGATTTCTCTCGTCGATTTCGTTAAACTTGTAAAGTACATTAAAAATTTGAATGACGCGTAGCAGTCATTTTCTTCGTTACACGTATATTCCAATCTAAACTTAGCTCTTATTCTCCCAAAGTTTCCAAAAATTTCCGCCCAAATCCCACCCAATTCCGACCAATTTATCGGCCAAATTGAGCCTCGGCACATCCTCTTTAAAGCTCGTTACTAAGTCAACGTTATACAAACTCTCTTTTTTTTCATAACTTTCACCAGCCAGGGTAATCGATCGACCGCAAGCGCAATAATTCGCTAATGTTCCTCTTCGAAAAACCGAGGCACGTCCATAAAAGCTCCGAAACTCGCATAACTCAAACGGGAACGATCGTTAAAAAAAAAAAGAAAAAAGACGAACGTTACGCGCGTTCTCAATGTCAACGTCGGCGTTTATCTGTCTTACGTGAAAAAACGTGCTCGCGTGAGAAAAATTCCGTACGTCGCGCGTCCGTGTGCGCTTTATTGTCGCTGTATAGAGAGGAACGTGAAAAAATAGAGGCACGCGACGCGGGGATATATTAAAGGGTAAAAATAGGGTAATTAACGGGAGCTCGGAGACTACACAGATGTATTATGCATGCTGCGAATGTATAAGTAAGCGCGATAAAAATTAAGCTTAATTATACTCATATACATGCTCCGCACATGTGTATATGATGCAATTTGTAATAGATAACGCCGGGGGATCGTAGCCTAGCCTCGGTATTTGTTAATGACAATTATTAGGCGGCGATACAATCAAATGTTTGCAAAGTGCGCTGTTTTATGTGGGAACGCGGCGCGGCAATTGCGTATTGTTTAATTGATAAATACAGTCTTGGATGGTTTAATTGATACGCGAAGTGTTACAATGTTCCATATGCCTTATTACGTAAAATAAAAGGAATTAGCAGATTTTACGGCGTGTTACGAGTGGTTTCGAGAAAAAACAGTCTTAAATCGACGGTAACGTTAAGAATCGCTGCAGCAAGGCCGCATCGAAAAAGGTTTTTGATGTTTCTCGGTGATTACGGGGACAGAAACGACCGTTAAAAGTTCGGATAAAACCCGAGATTATCAAGACAACGTGCATTAAAAGCTCGTAATCATTATTCTTTCTTGCAACGGCAGCGTTCGTGCGCAAATTTATATAGTCTTGCGAAAACTAGACTCGTGGTTCGATCTGTTATACCGCAAAAATTTTACAGTCTTTTAATGTCGACAATTGTTTTAACTTTAATTCTTGATTTACTGCACTAATAGGATTTATTTTAGTTTTTATTTTCTTAGAGAACTGTACAATTTATTTCGTTTGTGAAAGTTTTGAGAAATGATCACCAATCGCGTGTCTTACCGTACTCGGGTATTATCTACTTGCACCAAAAAGTAACTTCACACATTATATATAGCCAGCCGAAGATTACGAACTGTTTTAACAGACGTCGTATTTTAAAAACGCAACCTAAGCGTACATTGTTTTTGTAATTAAATATATCTTCTAAAAATATATAAAACATGTAAAATTTTTAGTTAAACACATTTTTGTATAAAGCTTTTATTTTTAACCATGTACAATGAGAAAAACTTTTTTACTCTTCTAGAAATATTAAAAATAAAATGATTCATTAATAAATCCATTTTATCAATCAAAATTGCAATATAATTTAATAATATATTAATAAAATATTAATTTTGTTATATTCGTAATTGAAAATGATGTAACGTTTAATTGTTTTAAGTAATTGAACTTGATGAAATTTATATGAATAATAATTCTATCAATGATTAAAAAGAATGTTTCTTTTATTACCTATATATCTAAATTATTGAAACAAATTTGGTTTTTGTAACGGTAAAGTTATTTAAATGTAAAATAATGCTGTAAGCGTCATTACAGATAAAACTTTCTTACGTAAAAAATATTCTCTGCACGTTATTCGACCTTTTTCAAGTCAATTTTTAAAGTTCAAACGCGCATCCACGTAATTAAAACAATCTTTTAATAAAATTAAATAACAATTATCACTTTTAATTAAATTAAAATTAATTGCCGTGCATGCCCAAATTGTTTTATCGTACGCTTGTGGATTAAAAAAATTGCGACCGCGCGTCATCACGTATACCTTGCAGTTAACATTTCAAACATAAGAACGATAAATGCAAGAAAAATTCAAGATGCATTACACAACGGACAATAGAGATAAAAGAGAACGTAGTTTTATTTTAGTTAATAAATTTATAATAACAATTTCTTGAAAATAGTAAATTAACAATACTTAAAAAAACTAAGACAAAATGTAAACAAAGCTTTCAAAGCAAAAAAATAATTTTCACCCAACGGTAGCATGAAGTTCCCAGTAACTATAAGACAGACAGTAACAAATCCCTGGATCTCAATCTTCCCCCACCTCAAAACTCACCAACCAAAAACTAAAAAACCAAAAACCCCACCAATCAAAACCAAAACCACTCCAATCAATCCTCCAACCGTCCAATCCCCAACCATAAACTCTCCCCACCCACATCCAATAAATCCCCCATCTCAAAAGCCACCCCCATAAACAGCTCTATTTCCTCCCGACGCTCTCCCCATAAATCGCTCTTCAGCATTTACGAGAAAATTCGCTCTGCTTACGCGCGCGTTCAGAAATCAATAGAGCCCGCAGAGAGCAGCCGTTAAACGCGTGACGCGCGCGCGATTTTATTTTAAACGCCTGACATAGCCGCCGCGCTCTCGACTCATTTCATAACGCGCGCGATCCAACTCTTGGCCGAGCCAGCTCGTCGCCGCTCTCTGCTGTTGCTTCCTCGTCCGCGTCGCCTCTTCTTCTTCTTCTCTCTCGTTTCGCGCGCTATCCTCCTTTTCTCGCGTTTAAGAGGGCAGCGGGATGTAGCGCACCCGCGGCATTGGGCTGACCTTCGAGAAGTTTTCGAGCGCAGGAAATTTCGGGATGATTGGTAGATTTGCGTGGGTTGGGGAAAGTCGAGGGTTGATGATTTTTAGATTGGATGGTTTTTTAACGAGGTGGGCTTTTTTAATTAGAGTTTAGATTGGTATGATTTGGTTTGGGGAGTTTTTAAGTCTTTGGAGGTTTGTTATTTTGAATTATTTGAGTGTTTCAGGGGTTTAAAAAAAAAATTATTATTATTAACAATATATTACTTTTTTAAATAAAAAGTATAACAGATGTTTTTCAATTTCACGTGAAGCATTACGCTCTCATTGATTCATTGAAACAGTTTCTTATTCGACTCGCAATAAATCAAAAAAGTAAAACCGTACAATTGTTCCTTATATAAAGTGCGAATTCGTTTCTAGGTTGAGTGATAATTTTGTTGTTCCATTTTTTCTTTCTCCTCCTCGCGCTAAATGTTTCTTTTCTTGTTCGCTAGGATAGGCTACGTGGCCTTGTTTTAACCTTGCCAAACATTTATTCGCTGCATTTATATACGCTCGCTAAAGTTCACCTGGTAAAATGGAGAGAAAATACTGTCGCCTCAATTTTGTTTGCATTGCGACCAAAGTAAAAATTGATTGGAAAGGAAGTAGTGATAACGTTTGAATTATTGCAAGTAAAATAGAAAATTTTATTTTCTTCAAATAAGTAAGGTTTAAGGAATTTATTGTGGATTAAGAAAATATTTGTAACTTCTAGTTCGAATAAATTTCAGAATTCAGTCTTTAAAGTTCGAGAAATAAAGTTAGGTAGTATATATCATTTGTTTCAGACAGCTCACTAGTTTTGGCGTAAAAACTGTTTGAGCAAACTTTTTCGGGAAAGAACTGGCGACAATAATTTATTAATATTGGCACCAACAGTTTTCATCCGATGTTTATTGTTTTAAAAATTGAGAACACTATAAAATTTGAAAAGTATTTTCGAAATAAAACGAACGGTTCCAGAAAAAGAGTTCAAAGGAATATTTTCTTATTTGTTAAAATATCTTTCTAACCCATTCTATTCTCTCACATTCGTTATTTGTTTCGCCTCGTCATTGTTGTTCATCTTTGTAGTTCTTTTTATATTCTATATCTTATTTTGCAAAGTCATCGATCTTTGACTTCCCTTCATATATTTGTTTTACACTTGTATCTTATTCTGCAGTAATTTATTGTTCGGTCAAACGCCTGTCATTTTTTCTCTTGAATTTTAGTTTAATTTTTAACTATCTATAATTTTATGACATATATTTACTTTGCTATTTTATCTATATTGTCAGATTTATTATTTTGTTTTTTTTTTATATTTCTAGAAATATATTTTGACATTTCGGCTTTCGTTTTATTGCTTCTGTCAGACAGAGTTTCCCGGACATTTTTGTCTTCGATTTTTTTGTGCTACTGCTCGTTATCTTCTACTTAATTTTCTTTTTCTACTCTTGATGTCTTTCTTTGTTTTCCTCCACGAATAACTAAACGCGCATCTAAATTTACTTTTTTTAACCTTTGTTTCTCTGTTTTTCAATATACTTTCTTTTGTAAACTTTAAATGACAGATAAATTATGCTTGTTTGTGTTTCATGATGTAAGGCATCAGTAAAATGTTCTGATTAATTATAGCTGGAAAAAGTATTATTAAAAATATTATTATTTAGTAATTGAATGACTAATGATTAAGTTTACACTGACGTAAAAAATATATATTTTAAGTATACTAATGTAACTTCAATTAAAAATGTAAAAAATATTTTTTAAACAATAAATTACCGATAACCAACACTCTATTTCACTTAAAAGAAAAAGCACAATATTTCGTTTAATAATCCTCTCGCCTCGTAAAAATAACTTTGAAAGAACCTCCTATCTAGCGAAAAATCCGCGCACGCCTCACCGTAACAGTACTCTCCGCAATTTTCCTCAGCGCGCACCTAATTTTTCCACCTTTATTTTTTATCAGCTGCCCATCAGTTCGCGTGAGCCACTTGCACGCGCGCGTTGACACTCGCGATCTCCTCATAGATTCGTTTCTCCCGCGTGCGCCTGCGCAGTTACATATTGTCCCGTCTCCTTTCCAGAGACTTGCAAAACTCTCTCAGCTTTTGTTTGCTCGGCCGCAAAAAAAAAAAAAAAGTAATCGGCACTTGCCTTACGAGCATTGTTGCCGCGAGGAAAAAGCCGAGAGCGGATTATAGGCCCCATTGGCGCCGGAGATTTTTCGATTTGTATGAAAAGTGGAGAGAAAAAGGTTTCTTCTTCTGCTTTATTCTTGCCGGAAAACAAATTGGGTTAGCTCGGAGACGGGGTTTATTGCTCGGACGAGAAAGTTGTTTGCTGGAAACGAGGATATTTACCGCTGCTTTTTCTAGGATAAATAGGTCGGTTTTATTGTGATCGATGAAAAAAGGTTTTTCGCTAGCTTAGAGCCGCGGTTGGAGTTGTCGAGCTTTGAAAAAGTGTCTTTGACTTTTGAGTGCATGGTTTTTATGAACAGTAAGGGAGCACTAAGTAAAGCTAGTTGTGCGTGAGTATTAAAACATTCATTATTCAAGGTAATAGTGAGTATATAGTTTCGCAAGTGACCAATTTGACTCATTTCTGCTTTAATGAGTGTAACACGTGCAACTGAGCTCGGGTTTTTATTAGAATACTGATCCGTATCCAGACCTCTCCAGTTTGATAATTCTAGCTGTTATCATAGGAGTTGTATGTCGGAGATGAATTTTACATAATTTCTTTTATTTTCGTTGTTTATTTCTTTATTACTTTAGCTATAACAGACAAGTTTATGTTTTTATTAATTTCGAATCCGAGTGTTTTTAAAAAAATTGTTTACTCGCACTTTGAATTAGAATCAACTGGAAAGTTTGAAATTGAAAAAGATCAAATACTTATTATTATAATCTAATCTAGAGTGTATACACATTCAATCAAGTATTTTTTTAGATAAAATCTAATCGAAAGTGGGTTTTTACCAAAGGTATATTTTTCTAATGTAAAGCAAATTTCCCCAAAAATTAACCAATATTGACCTATCGATAATTCTAAATTATGCCAATATTTATTTTATCTTAAAGCCAATTTTCATTTTAACAGATTTAACGAGAAACTACATTCGACACTGTTTATCTGCTTTTAAAGTTCAATCGCGTTAAGCGTAATAATGCATGACGCAGCTTTAATTAGATTCCTTCTGTCCGTAAGAGGCAAAGTTTACTCAAGTTGTAGGATGTTATATATAGGTGCATAGTTCTGATGTCATCCTTCGAGTGCGATTAAATGTGATATCATTTTTTAACTTTTTTTTCCGATGCATTATATACACGCTACGATTTTCAAGGCAACGAGCAAAAAATGTATAATGCTTTAAAAAAATTACACAATAATGACGCCACAATACTAAATAGGACGTTACGTCACAATGGAATATTGGAATACGATAACATTAGTTCATTGCTTTAAAAAAGAAAACAAAAAATTGTTGTTACATTAACTTAATAAAGTAAACAAACACTTCGAAAATTAACTAGCGTTTCAACTGCGATTAATCAGAAAACGATTTAATTCGCGAAGTATAATTAATGATAAATTTCTGCATTTATTAATTAATAAACGGAATAAATTATTATATACCTATTAAGTATGTAATTGAATTGCTCACACGATAAAAGAAAAAGTAAAAAAATATCAATCTATAAAATAAAGAAAATAAAAGAATAAACATGTAAATTTGTCAGTGATCATTTCAAATGAGTTCATTATAACTTACACAATAATTTTAATAAATTCTGATAAATTCATACACTTTTCACTGTCACTACTAAATATTTTTTAAATCAAATAATCGTTCCACGCTGCAGCTAGTCGTCACTTGATTTCTATAGTGCAGGGCAATTTAATTTTAACGAGGTTTTCTCACTGATAGAAGTTTTATTCGCTCTTCAAATAAAAAGCGCTATTTAAAAATAACCGACTGCGTCATATATGTGCGAGTATATTTCATTACACCTCCCACCGTATATTAAAGTCCTTTTGAACATGCGAAATAATACGTGTAAAAATAAACTTTATAATGAAAATTTAAAAATGGCACAAGATCAGAGTTAAAAAATATTTTATACGTGCTCTGACTTAAAACGCATTTCTATTTAAATCTGCTGTTAAATTATTATGTAGCTTATATCTGCAGTTTGACAAAAATTGAGATTTACATTATAAAACACTTGTAGGTAGATGAAATTATTAATATTTTACAATACGTTACGGAAACAAAAACAAATTAAATATTTACATCGTCGAAAATTCTTTATTTATAACTCTGTTTTGAAAAATATGTAAATATAAACGGTTTAAATGCGCGGTAATAATAATGAAATACTAAATAAAATACAACACAAGTACCTATATTGCTTTAAAGAAAATGCAATTTGCAAAAATAGATTCCGAAATGTAAAGAACAAAAAATAAATAAAAATACTGATGCTCTGAAACAAAAGACAAATCATCACAACAGATCAATAAATTAAAGTAAAGACTTTGGATAAAAGTGAAGGTCAACATATAAAAATAAACATATAATATGCTTCTTTTAAATTTTTATTTTGGTAGTTGATTCAAAAAACTATTTCCGTAAAAATGATTAAAAATCGATAGACCCGCATGAGGTTAACGTACGAAGTATATATCAAGCTTTTTTTGGTACATTAACATTGAATCCAAAGCATCGAATAAGTAACGTACCTTATCAAGTTGACATTTAAACTTTATTGCTTTTACAAACACCAAAGTGCATTCCAATCACTACGTGGTGCATTCGGAAAATTTGTAACAAGGAATTACGAGTTACATAAAACCGTTTGTCCTTGAGTGAAAGAGTAATAAAATTTTAATTAATATTTAGTTATTATTACAGTATCAGAAAAATAGATAGTGAAAAATGTTATTATGACACGCAAAAGATAAACAACTATTAGTGAAATTCAAAGAATTAAAAAATGTATTTAATTATAAAAAAAGACGTTTTCATTCTATTAAATTCATTGATATTAGAATATCTGCTGCAAGATAATAATCTTTACGATGATCTGTTAAAGCGCAATGTGACCGATTTGCTAAAATTACTGCCAATTCTGACAAAGTGCACTTGATAAGGTTTATAATACCTATAATATCGCAGAAAGTTATCAGAAGACAATATCCGTGGTTGTTCAATGACCCTCTTTTTCTCATTCCATTTGTTTATACATCAGTAGATTAACATTTAAAACTGTTTTATTGAAACAGTGTATATATCGAACCAAATAAACTCTTACTTTAACAATCAACACCGAAGCTTTATACTAGCCTCACTACAATAATTAAAAACCTCTAAACAACCTCTACGCCCAACAATAAAAAACCAACATTAACCAAACCTTTAAAACCCAATCGCCTACCCACAAAAGAAAAAGCCTCATCACCCGTTCTAAAAGCCGCAACAACTCAACGAAATTTACAGACCCTTAACCGCGCAAAAGATCCATCCTCACCCTTTATCCCCTCATCTAAAGGTGCACTAACCTGCGCTTGCACCGGATCCCTCCTACGTATCCCCCGCACCATAAACACGTCTTGTACCCACGATTACGCGTTTGACTTTGCGCTCTCCCGCGCCATTCCATTCAAAATCTTATCTCTCCTCTCTCTCTCTCGCTTATAGCTACCGTTCGTTGGCGCAACTCGGAAAAATAGATATGCCATACGCGCTGCGCACGTGTGCTCAACACATACACACTTACGTACACAGATATTTTTTGAGTCAGCGCAAACACACGGGCCGCGTGCTCGCCACGGGACGGCTCAGTAGTCGCGCAGATACGCTCGGCCCGCCAACTAATATAAACGCGCAGCGCGGCCGACTTTGTTGGTTTTTGTGCTTTTTTTGAATTGACAGCTGAGAAGATTTGTTTTTTGTTTTGGTTACTGAGTTGGAGAGAATTTTTTGAAAAAGTGAGGAGAGAATAGGAGGAGACAATTATTTCGAGGCGAGTTTTGCTATATTTTGTATTTGGGGTGTCGAGCGCGTATTGTTTTTGTTTGAGTGCGTTGTGCGCACTTTCAGTGACAATGTTGTTTTTTTTTTTTAAGTGCGTATAGAGTGCGAATAGTTATCGATGGATTGTTTGTGTGCTGATTGGATTTTATGGTACGATGACGATTGTTTTTCATGGAATATTTCTTTTGCCATGAGTAAGTGTATATACAGTGCTGGGAAAGTGCGAATGTGCGTTTTAATTAATTAGTTTTTATTTTTAAACGAGTTAAGATTATTGTCGTCTTACATTTTCGGCATTATACTCGATATTTATCTTAATTTTCAAAGTTAAAACTACCAATTTTTGAATTTGACATTAAACTGCGTTATGTCTCAACGTGTCCATTTATGGCCGTTTGAAATTGCGGGAAAAAATGACACATGCTTTGTCTTTGTATTAGCACGTTATATGACTCTTTTAATTGCGCGATTTTATCCCACAGACGCGCTTTTTACTCGATCGTGAATGAACGGATTGTATTGAATGTCAAGCGACTGAACGGATTATTATTTATGAAGACGGGATTTGAGGTCTTTTTTATTGTCTATATTTTTAGGTGCTTGATAGTACGGAATATTTTTTAATGAAGATACTTTTTTGGTATCTTACGTAAATATTTTTTTAATCTTAATAGTAAATGGGTAATTAGTTAATCCAATTTTAAACATAATTACTACGCTTGTAAATGACTTTAAGTAGTTTTCTTTCTTTTTTTTTTAACTAAAAATGCATGATGGTAATTTTTATTTTTGAAAAGTAAAAAAAAAATAATAATGGTTTCTGTTATTGTAAAGATTTTTTTTAATGAGAGCGTAATGTGCAGGATAATTAATTTTTTTCTAATATATTTTTTTATTGGTTTCAATTTAGATGCATTCATAAATTTTTAATGAAATATTTTTTTAGCTCTCGAACTAATTTAATTTTGATTATTTGAGTAAATCTTTAATAACAGTAATTTATAATTATTCTTCCATTTATTATTATTTTATGCGTAAAATAATATTTTTTTATTAACATAAGCAAATAAGTTGCTTTAAAAGAAACTGAGTAAATAATTATCATCAAGGCAATTTTTTCAAATTTTTAATTTAATCCTAATTATTTTATGGAAAAATATAAAGCGGAAGAACTTTGCGACATCAATATTTCTTTCTATTCTTTGCTAATATCCATTATTTCTATCATCAAAAACTACTTAAAATTCATGTAAAAAGCTGATCAAATTAATTCGTGAGGTATAATTATTCGAGCACGTGCGGAGGCATGATGTTAGAAAAAAATGTTTCAAGAATTCTTTGTTTAAAGTAAAACACTTAATGTTTTCATTATTATTTTTCTTAAACGTGAATATAATTTATATTATCAGTGAATAATTTTCTTTATTCAGTGAATAATAAGATACCAAAGCAAACACTACATCAATCGAACATCGATTTTGTTTATTTATGAATTTTACACCGGAAAAAATACCATCTCATTAATCGATATTGCAAATAATCAATGACAAATAACCAATCGCTCATAGATAAAACCTACAAATCAAAAATATTCTAACACCGTTACCTACAAAACCACTGCAAAATTTCCAAACGCCTAGAGCCACTCTCGGAATATTCCTTGCAACATCGTAGTGCAGACACACCAGCTGTGTCGTTAAGCGAGCCGATTATTTAACGAGTCTCGATTCATTACGATGCTAGTGCGATAAAGAAAAAGTTGTAGATATAGATATCGACGGTCCTCGACTCGCTCGAGGATGACACTCGACGACGAACTTGCGTATTGAGTTGAACGTTTACAAATGCATTGTTTACTCTGATGATAGTGATCGCTCGTAATTATCTAGGTATTAAGTATCTTTGATAAATGATCCAATTTGCTAAAGCTTTATTTTGATTAGAATTCAAAAGATTATTATTCTAGTTTTCTTTGTAGTTTTTTTTTTTTAAACTAGGATTATATTTTAGAGTGGAATTCCGCTTGACGCAGTTGGCATTTAAATTTAAACGTTAGCGGTCGAGGCATGCAAAACAAAAACAACGCTAGTCCGTTGAACTTATTTTTTCTTTAAGTCTGTCGTATCCTCGTAATGAGAACAATTCAACGCTTCTAATTTTAATTCTCGAGAAAAAACGAGCAACGTTTTCCAAAATACATAATATTTTTGGCAATCACTTTCGGATGCAGATATTACTGCACTTTTTTTCGCAAAAAAGAAATTCCAAGTGGTCCGACGTTATTTTTAGCCCCTCTCAGTATAATCGCCATAAAAACAAAAGCTATCGCGCCGAGTACTCGCTCCGTACGTTCCCGAAATAAAAAAAGACCAATCAAGCCAATAAAACAAATCAAGTTATCGGCTTCTTCTCGCGGCGAATAAAAAAAAAAAACAGACCAGACAAGTCTTCGGAATAGAAAATTAACTGAAATTGTCTTTCGATCAGAGAGAAATTATCCAGCGTGTCCAGTAATTAGTCACGCGGCGCGTAGCTTAGTAACGATTGATTAATTGACTCGCTACTGTGATTATCCGTCGCGCTGGCACACTTTTCGTCGATGCGAAATATAATTGCGCGTTTGGCCTCTGACCGTGTAATTAACGTTTTTCATTGCGTTCGTTAGTCAAGATTGGACGTTGAGGACTTTTTTCTTCGCTTTGCCGCGGAGGAAAAAAGGATGCAAGCTTTGATCTAGTTTCTTCGATTGCTTTTGATGTTTTTTCCTGCTGGAGTTGCTTATTTTGGATGCTTTGAGGAAAATTATCCTTTAATTTATGACGTTCATAAATGTAATAGGCGGTGGTGATAAAAAAGGAAAGATTTTTTTTGCGTCTACGTTAAGTTTATGAATCTGGAAATAAATATTGCAAAATCTGATTTAATCTATCGAAGCGATCGCGCTAAGTAAAATTGTAAAATAAAAAGATTAGATGTTTTGAGTGTGAAAATTTTAAATAAGTGTCTATAGAAAACGAAATTAAAGGTCGACAAATTTGAATACGCGAATTCTTACAAGTTCAACCAAAAATACTTTGAAGGTCGATCTATTTTAAGCTAGCGAATAAATACGCTTCTATTAGAAATGTCATTTAACTTCAAACTTCAAATTTTATTCTACACCTCATTTATCTAAAAGAATATCAGTCAATTAAGTCAAACATAAGTAAACAACGCAATAGTAATTAGCACAAAAGCAAACCTAATTTAATTCTAAAATTTCTATAAATTTTTGATCTAACGATAATACGTAATTCAAAAGTAAACTCAAATATAAAAAAAAAAAAATTCATCAATACGAAAATACGCCGCCAACGCTCCAACATCATTAACATCGCGCGTGCCATCATCATAGCGATACATTCCCTCAAAAATAAATCTCGCCTGCGAATCGCTGCACGCGCGAGGAAAAGGAAATCGCTTGCCCGCGTCATAGGTGCACTCTCTACAGACGTCGGCAAACACTAAAAATAAACCAAATCCTCTTAAGATTACTAAACTTTCAAAGTCTTCGTCAATAAAACCGCCCCCTCTCAAAAGAAAAAAAAGCCAAAGAAACAGGCTAATATCTCCCCTCCGGGCGTCTCCCAAGGTCTCGTCGTCGCGCAAACACAAACGAAATATTAAAATAATGAAAACAATAAGAAAAATTTGGAGCGCTTGACATTCGCTCGCGCGTGCGTTCTTAGTATAGCGCGCGGACTGGCAGCCGCTCAAATCGTTACAGGTGGTGGCAATCGCGTTAGAGTCGCGAATAGCTCGGCTACGTAAAGCTTCCCCGCCCGCTACATGATGAAACTGCCGATAGGCTGGCGAGACTCGAGCGCGGCAGTTTTCTTTTTCTCAGTGTAGGAGATGGATTCGTTGAGATCTGAGGAGATGAAGTAAGAGATAGTGGCTTTGCTTCCTAGTGGTTGAGTTGAGATGTTTAGTGGAGTTTGTTCGGGCTTGTTTTTTTGTTTTGAAGGATTGAAGTGGAAGAGTTGCGGAGGCGTTGTTATAAATCGATTTTTTTGAAAATTTAAGGAAGAGACTTTATAAATTTTTTGAAGTTCGGAGGCTTTGTTAAAAGTTTGTTTGTGAATTTCGCGAGGGAAAAATTTTAGTCGAGTGAAAAGCGGATATTCAATAAAACAACTCGGGGAAGTAGTTTCGGCGCTTGAAAAATGTAGAACACTTCCAATGACCTACTTACAATCGAAATCCTCAACTTTAATTTATGAGGAAAATTGCGTCATTCGAAATAATTACCAAACACTTGAAAGATTATAAAAATCTTCAGACGCGCGCACAACACATTCTGTTATTGATATTTCAGGGCTCCATTCTCAATAACCAATCCAATTAACTCTTCACTTTTTCATCCAACAAACGCTAAAATTAATAAACTCCCTCCCGCCTCAAGGCTGACAAATAATTTTTTGCCCCTCCTCAACATCATTTAAACGCAATTCCCAAGGCAAATCCATTCCCGGCAACTCAATCCGTAATTTATTCTATTCAAAACTAAATAGACATACATTATTTAGCAATATCGACTCGGCAGCCGCCTCTTCATTTTCCTCGCTCCAAACCTCAACTCTCCGTGGCGCGCATCTTCTGTTGCTTTTCTCTCCGGCGCTTTCCATTCACTCGATTTCGTCGATTGCTCAAGCCCTTTCTCCTATCTTGACCTTCATCGAAACGATATACTAGACTTTTGACGTAAGCGAGAGCCAGCTCTATCGAGCCTCTACGTAAAAGTCAGCTCGACATTTACGCATTAGGCGAATTAACCGCTCTAATCTGGCTGAAGATGTGTATAATGAGGAGAGAGGCTTATCAAGCTCTTTGTGCTTTAACAAAGTGCGAAAGTTGACAACGACCGATTAAAGTAGCTGCGTCATCGCTGTTTTCTTTATTTTAACGTTCGAATGAATTTCCGGCGGGAACTGGTGTTGCGAAGGCTAGAGAATTATTATCCTCGCGGTAGGAAACTTTGGCTCTTGCTTTTCATAGCGTCCTTAGCTCGCTTTTATTTAACGCAATAACTTCGGAAAAGTTTTCTCGTTGTTAAGCGGCGGCAATTACGGCTTTTCTAATGAATAATACTCCGGATAATTTCGACCTCGAAAAAATCTGCCAATCATCGCGAGCGGAGAAAGATCGATTCTACGAAACGGCTTTTGTGTACTAGGTCACACTTGCTAATGCCGGGTTGTAAAAAGAAAGTGTGGCTTGTTAGTTTCTAAATTAGATGAGTTGCTTTATGGACTCGGGGTCCTGGCTTTTTTTTAAAAGCTGGGATGGATGTGTAAAATTGGACGCGTAATTAGTTTTAATAGTGGATTGGAGTTTTAAGAGCTGCGCTTTTAAGGGAATCGATCGCTTTTCACTGGCTTTTTAAAAGCAAAGCTCTTTTAAAATATTATTCTTTCATTACGAGAGAGCTTTGGAAAGTTTTGAAAAGACGGAAGGATTAGCTATGAAACTCATTAATATATAAAGCTACTTTCGTCTTTTTTTTATAAAATCGAGAAAGTTCACCCTAAATATTAAAGTAACAAAAAAGCTCGTAACATCACTTAACCATACACTCCTCCCAACCCCCAATCGATAACCCAGGAGGCTAAATCCTCCCCTCACCCCCCTAACATCATCACCCCACTCCCCACGTAGATTAAGCTCTCTCATCACCGGCAAGAAGCCACGTACATCATGAAAACTCCAACTCTAACTCACTCCTCTCTAACGACAAAACTTTTTTCTTCTTGCAGACAGGGAATAAGCAAGGCGGACGGGATGTTGAGCAGGCTGGCAAGTTATTTGCTGCGAGGCGGCGCCTCCGGTGCTGACGACGCCGTGGCCATCGAGGCCAGCGGCTCGCCGAGCGACGAGGCTGCTGCTGCAGCTGGCATCCCCGTCGAGGCGAGGCTTAGGCAAGTCGAGGTCGAGGGCGAGGATTGGATCCTCATTGACCGTAATGGTGAGCAAATGCATTTATTACATTTCCCGTGGCGTCCCCTAAGCGTCACTCTTCATTTTTTCATTTTGTTTTTTTTTTATGAGGATGCTTGTCTCTCTCTCTCTCTCTCTCTCTGGGTTGCCTGTTCGAGGCTATGCGCTTATTGGTATATTGATCGGCTGGAAATTTTGCAGTCGGCCGGGTTATTGCCGAGGCTGATGGTATTAAGAGCTGCTTTAATGGAGTTTGAAAGTTTTTGAAGCTTTTTAAATTAGCTTGGGGAATTGAGTTGTTAAGGGATGGCTTCGAGAGGAAGTTGCAAGGTGGTTAATGTTTTATAAGAGAGACAAGCAATCACATCATCTGCTTTTTGATTAACCAGTGCGATTAATAACTTTGAATTTGATCAGTATTAAGTAGCTGTCGTTCAGATCATTAACATTTTGTCAGAACCATCAGCAAAATGTTTCCCCGAAGACACACATATACAGTTAACCAGTTCTCTGGTGGTAGCAGTAAGGTCGAGTATCTGCCTTAGTAAAAACGATCGTATGACGAATCGCATGACGCTATTAAACCAAAACTCGTTTGTTAAAGTTTACAAGATATCTATTTGCTGGGCCATACAGAGCTTTTCTTTCTAACATTGAATCTGATCTTTTGTGACTCATTACGTGAGCTCCCAAATTATCTCTTTCAAAAGAAGAGAAATCCGCTTTGTATGAGCCAGAAAATATCGTACATTTTAACAGGGACTTTTGATTTCATAACGTCTTCTAGCCTCTAAGGCCATGCGATCCACCATACGATCCTTTCTGCTAATGCCGACATAGCACCAGCAATCACATATCTCATATCACTAACACAATTTACATTCTCAACCGCCAGATCCCTCACCAGTCCCCTCGGAAAGTCCGCCCTGGTCGTTTCCGGTCGACGAGCCATCCTCGGAACCGTTTAACGATCCCAGCTCGGACCCGTTTTACGAACATACCATCTTTACCCGTGTTGTAGTTGAGGGCGTCGGCAACATGGGCATGGACGAGTCGTGGTACGTGACGCCGCCGGCCTGCTTCACGCAGCCCGGGCCAGTGCACGTCGAGACCTCGCCCCTCGAGGACCTGCTGATCGAGCACCCGAGCATGTCGGTCTACCACTCGGCAGGCTCGACCAGCTCCCTCTCCCAGAGCCCTCTAGCGGAGAAGGCTCCTGCAGCCGAGGGGCCCAAGCAGCAGCAGCAGAGGTCGAAGCGCCGCCAAGCGGCTGGTGCTGCAGCCACCAGCAGGCTGCCGCTCGCCACGAGGAGCAGCAACCTGCCGGAACCCGTGACGGCGGTGGCCAGGACGACGGACGCTGCTGCCAAGAAGCCGGGCAGTAACGGTAGCGCTAATAGTAATAATAATCGGCCGAGTCATCATCATCACCATCACCATCATCACCACCAACATGGGAACGCCGCTGTGGCTGAGCAGGCGCCCAGGAGGTCCAGTATCAGGGACCTGAGGAACGCCAGGGGCGATGAGAATGTCAGAATCGTGCAGATCCGGTCCGCCCAGAAGGTTGGTTTACAACAGATTTTATATCATTCGTGATGAAATGTTTTTAGACACTACTGACATCAAGTTTCTTTAACATGAATTCTGATGAAGGTGATATGATTCATGGCTTGAGATTTTTGGATACCTAACTTGAAGTTTATTTAACGTATTTTAATGAACTATTTTATTATAAACGTCTTTCGTTATTTGAAATGGTGATACTGCCTAGATTTATGTCATTAGCGATATTGATTTGACTTGCGTTTTTATTTACGTTTACTGAATATTTATGTTTCTTTAGCTCTAGCAATATTAAAGAACCAGAGATTGAATAATTCATTTATTATTTAGTACAAACTGATTGTTGGAAAGAAATGTGAATATTTTTCCTTTGGCTGCTTAATGAATCAGCTCATGAGAGATGTAAGATTGCGAAAGACTGAATGCTATAGCCTAACAATTCTAATTTTAACGATCTAAAATCAACTGTTTGCTTGAACAATAGATATCTTTTTAGAAATTTTGTAAACTTTACATCATTACGTAAAACAATTGTTGCCCGTTCTACATACGAAATATTTTCGTGCATTTACTAAAATTCCTTTGTGCAAAATATTTTTAATTTTTAATGAATGCACTATGCAATTAATAATTTATTCTGCAGAAACATTTTTTAAACTAGATAACTATGATTCTAGAAAAATATAATAATTTCAAATTTGCAAATTCATCAAAGCCTTGAAAATCAACAATCGCGAGCAACCCCAAAATCGACCACCTTAAACCTTCAACCAACGTATCTCTCTTTCCCCGCAGATGCTGGAGAAGCGGAGCTCGCAGTCGGCGAAGCGCAACCGCCTCGAGCGCACCAACAAGGCGCGCGAGGTGTCGAGCGGCAAGGGCCGACGACCGAGGCGCCAGGACCGGCTCAGGCTCAACAACAGCGGCGCCAACAACAACCGCAAATGCTAGTCCTTACGATCTCAGGCCAGGGTGCACGCGCGCTAAAAGATCCTAAAGCGAACGTTTTAATTGGCGTAAAATTTAGGCCCGATATATTTCAAATATCCGATATAACCAAGGTAATGCATAATAACGCGCGTTTCAGCCGAGCACGTACACTTTGAGCGTTTTTGGGAGGCGGATGACGCCTGGATTTTTCGAGGGGAGGGTTTTGTCAATGCTTGACTGATGCGTGGACAAGGACGTTTGGAGTGTATATGCGTCGATTTTATGAAGACCGAGAGATGAAGCTTGTCGGACCAAACTGTTTGGCTTTCATTTCGAGTGAAGATTAATTACTTTGAAGGGTCGAAATGTGTTGTTGGATTTTTCTTTTTTTTTACCGGAGTGAACTAAATTTATGTCGCTCGTAGCTTTTGTTTGCCCGACTCGTCACTGAGCACCAGCAAATTTTGAAAGTGTTGCTAGTTGGATGGTGTATCAAAACTTACAAAATTTGACACAGTTTACATTTTGACATTTTCATTTAGCAAGTAAACGCTACGATCGATCTTTAGCATGTTTTGCTCATTTTATCTAGTCTACGTTTGATGCAATATTGATTTTCATTGTGGAATTTTCGAATCATAAAATAAGATTTACTGATTTTCATTGCTGCCGTACACTGTTGAATAAATCTCGTATTTTTCGACGCATTTTTTCAACGAACAGAAATGTCATTTAAATTCTCGAACCAAAAGTTACAAAAACTTGCGCAATTCAGAATTTCTTTATCTAACTGTTCTCTATATTTGATAGTGTACTAATGAGAAAATCATTAGAATTCTACAACGTGACAAGTGATTCCAAGAACACATTTGCTTAACGTATAAAAATTCAATTTAGAATGACTTTTGACTTTTGCATCTCAAATCTATGATATCAATCAATAGATTTCTTCTCGAAACCATTAAAAGTTTTAATGCGTTTTAAAATTTCAACGCAGCACTTTTTAATGGCAAAGTTTGGTCCGATAAGGCGCGAAGCATAGTACGTAAACAAAGCAAATTAAGCAAAATCAATTGCGAGAAAGTGACAAAATAAAATAATCACAAAGCGACGGAAAAAATCGTCTCAGCAATCGCTTCCATTCCCAGTTTCTTTTTACTTTTTTGACTTACGATCGAAGCGATTGTCGAAACGAGCCATTAAATACTTTAACTGTGTACTATCTTTCTCTATTCTTTTCACTTATTTTCCTTTTATTAATCGCGGTATCGTTCTTGCACGACGATTTGCACGGTTATTGTACGACTATTAAACACGATGGAGAAAAAGAAAATAAAACTTACCTCATTGCAAGCTCTTTAGGCCACTCGAAATATAAAAAAAAAAATTTAATAAAGAAGTATAAATATATATACATACTATATATATAAAGTTCGTCGCCGCTTTTGGATACGTGAAAAAGAAAGAGGATTATTATTATTTTTGTGTCGATACAAAAACGCAGCTGTAAAATATATTTGATATCTTTAATTTTTTTTTAATTAAGATACAAATTTGCTTTTAATTTATAGTAAATTTTTAGCACTCAATAATGAAAATCGAAGAGGCGTAGGTGAAGGATCGTAACGTGTATTAAAAAAAACACCTGTTTTTATCGTGAAAAAACGTGATATATTTTATTGCAACACTAGAGCATTAAAAAACGTCAGTGCTATTGTATTATTTAGAAAACAAAAACTATATAAATAACAAATACCTAGTGCTTTGCCTTCGAAGAAATAATTTTTTTATTCCGCATTAAGTTTACCGTTCAAACGTTGAATTCTTTGACAAAGGGTAAGTTGACGTTTCCGAAGGAGACGCAATTTTCACTTAATTGACAAAAAAGACAACAAAGATGCAATCGCGAATGATCTTTCAATATTTCAAACGCGAGCGCTTAAAAGTGACGAGCGAGGAGAATTTTCACGGACGTACGAAAAAGTTTCCGGGTGCGCGGACCAAAAATACTCGGAATCCGAAAAATTATCACGTGGCCCGCTTGTGTTTCGGTGCACACGCGGAAGCTTAAAAAAAAAGCGTTTATCTAAGCGATAAATTTAAACTCCCGGCTGTTTACGCGCGCGCGTCAAAATACACCCGAGGCCGCGTCCGCCCTTTTAATCCGTCAAAAGCGATTTTTCTCGTTTTCGGTTTATTTCTGGTCCGAGACGAGCCGCGCGAAACTGCGACGATCGGCAGGTGCAAACCAGTTTTCCGCTGCTCTAGAAAAAGATATTGGATGACAAAAAAGCCAGCGCGCGCGCGCGAGTTTCTTCTGATACTCCTCGGGTAACGCTGATTCATCGAGCTGCAAGAGCGAACGGTTTTGCTAATTTTTTGCGTGAAATTACATCATCGAAATGATTTTCCTGGTCGAGTGCGAGAGACGAATAAGAAAAGCTCGGTCGTTTGGAAAAGCCCGACCTCGGGTATTATAACGGACAAAAACAGAGAGAGAAGAGAAAAAAAAATCACATCGAGGGAAAATTATGCTGGCTTTCGATTATTACGAGACAGCGAGGCGCGTCGCCGCATGCATAATAAAACATGAAAAGTGTTACGCGCGCTCTTAGAGACATAGCGTATTCTTTTTGCTCGGCGAAAGAATATTTTTTCGCGTCGCCGCTGAGGCTAAATTGCATATGCGTACGATGATGATTCAACTTTGGAAATTACAAGGCGGAAGGTAGACAGCTTTGTTTTAATGAGTGTCGGCGCGTTTGACTTTGAGGCGTAATGAGGACAATGGCTCGACGAGCGCGATATTGCCCATAACTCATTTTTTTGATAATATGAAAAAAAATGCTATCTGCTAATTCAGCGGCTTTCGAGAAAATTGAACTTTGTCAACTAACATTCGATAAAGCCCCGACGTTAACTCTTCCATCAGCCGGCTAATCGATCGATCGATAACGCGAATCTAAATATTGACAGTCTCCTCGAAAATCACTTACCTCGAATCGATGCTTTCGAAAATTAATTGTCTACCAGGAACCGTCGAAAATCCCGCCGAAACATTCCCCCGGGCATTAAAAAAAACCGCGAATGTCATTAAACTTGATATTCAGATAACACCAACTCATCGAAACATAAAGAAAGCGCGTGTATAATTTATCCGAAAAAAAAAGCGCACCGATACCACAGCGACAGATAAAGAATCATCCGCGCTTTATGTACACACACGCGCTGGCGCACACCAGCTCAGCACGCGTGTCGCTGCGAGCCGACACGTGCTTCGTTTATCAGCCGCCTGATAAATTTCCCCGCGATAAAAGAGCTCGACAGCTCAGTCGATTTTCCACGCGCCTGTATTATGTCTGCGCGCTTTCTTCTAAGCTGCGTTTGTGTATCAAAAGTCTTTTTATCGCTGGCTTTTGTTGGGAGTCCTTGATTTTTCGCGCGATGTCTGCGAGCGAGGTCCGGTCTCTGATATGCTTTTTGTTTTCGCTTTTTAACGTTTTAACTGTTCGCCGGGACGTTAGTAGGTTATCGTAGTGAGCGGCGGTCTATCGGGATTAGAGTGAAAAATTGAGAGAAAAAGTTTTATCTTGGATATGATATAATTAAATGGAATTATTAAATGTTAATAGAGCTGATTAATAGATGCGGAAAGCGTTTGCAGTGTATTCTTGAAGTTAGCTTGCTTTTAAAAGTACCCGCTTGGTATTAAAATCTGGTACATTATTTTACGTTAAAATATTAACAAAAGACACTGTCAAACTTTGCATGCAAACATTCAAAGCACTCGATTACTTTATAACGAAAAAATTTCCGCCAAAGTTGAAAACTTCATCAACAAGAGCACGCACCCGGCACTTTTTCAGAAATGAAAAAGCGAACAAACGCGCTATTAAAAAAAAAAAAGAAACAAAATATAAAAAATAATCACTTTCGCGACGTGTTGTCGCTCGTGTCGCAACGGAAAGAGAAAAAAAAAGTACCCGGCGCGCGTAGGCGTCGCGTAGTCTTGAATATGTGCGCATTATATAGACGTCGTGTAATAGCTTTGCCCGTAGAGATGAGAAACGTAAATCTCTATGTAATAAACGTGTGTTAGTAATGTGTCCTGTGGCTTGGCGTTTTTTGTGTCTCGCTTTCGTCAACTTACCTGACTATACATATGAATATTCATAATCGCGATTTATCGAAAGCCGAAGCGTAAGATGTGTTGGCTGACAAAACCGGCAAGCGAAAGGAGGTCGTAGAAAGAATTTGAAAAATAAATAACGAGGATGGCTGTTGTATATTGTGCTTTATTTTTTTAATCTCTAATCGCCGCTATTTAGTAACGCCTATATATATATATATATAAAAAATACGTAGCTATATCGTCATGTTTAATACCTGAATGGGTTTTGTTTATTTTCCGCCGTGCTAACTTAATAAAAATATAAATATGCATATTTAGACACGGGTAAAAGTGACTTTCGCGTAGAGAATTGCTTACCAGTGGAAAATATAAAGATTCGAAGACAAAGCCTCTTTCTCGTGTAGTGCTAACCGTGTATAAGCTATGTATAATGTACACATTAGATGAATTTTTGCTAAACGTATATAAATTATACTTTAATGAAATTCCTTCGCCGAACGTACACGGATACACGGTGAATAAATAACTTACTTAGAGCAAAAGCGCTTGCAGGAGGAGGCGATTTTACCTGTGTAAACTTTTTAAATGAAACTACATGTTTAGAGAAAGAGAAACGGTGTACATTGAAAAAAATTAATAAGATGACCAATTTAGCGGCGATTTTTGTGCATGACTCCGTAATAAATAGTAGTGGTATTCACGAAAGAAAAATCTCGATAAAAAAGCATTGTGATCAACTCGATATAATAATTAATAGGAAGATTCAGTATATAATAAACACGCGTAGCTAATTTATATACTGAAGTTCAACCACTTGCGCCGTCGTTCGTATAATAATAATAATAGTAATAATACCTAATTATTGTAATACCAGGAATGTTGTTGCGCCTCTAAAAAACGAAAAAAAATTGTCGACTTTTGTAAACGAACTCTAAAAGTAAGAAAGAGCGAAAGTAAGAGATGAAATCAAAATTACTTCCCACCCGTCTGAGACACACTTTTCTCCCAGCGAACAAAGCAGCACCGTCGCTAGCTCAAAAAGTTCTCGTCGAGTCGCAAGAACGAAATTGCTCCTCGATTACCTAACGAAAGAAAAAAAAGCTTCAAATTTTCCATCGCCGACTAATATAACGGCATTGACGAAAAACTCCTCGGGAAAAGAAAATTAGAACGACAGCTCTCGCGCTCTCCATTATGCAGCCCAATTGAAGCCCAATCCGTTACAGATAGGCGGGCGCAGATTAGCGTCGTCGTCCCCCTCTGTACAATTGTTTTCGATTCACCAAAGCGTGAACCTCGCTCTTTCTCTGTCTCGCTCTTTCTTTCTCCCTCCGGAAATCAGATAGCGGATCGGCCAGCAACAGCCTTTTTTTCCCAACAAAGGAAAGGAAAGAGTCTCATTGTCTATGCGCGGCGCGTGATTTTAATAACGCAACCTGATAGGATAACAGTGGAGAATTCAATTTTAGCGAGTGATGGGTTCGATCGATGCACTCGCGCGACGACGAGGTTTAATTTAATTTTTCGATTCCGCATCGCGGGAAATGTTTATTTTGATGGGGAACCGTAGGGTGTTAAGGTGTTTTTTTTTTAACGATTAAGTTGTGAGTTTATTATATTTTTATTTTTTAATGCTTGCTGGATGCATTAACCGTATATATTGATTATATTAATTTATGTATCGATGTATTGAAAAATTGAAAAACTTGTGATCGTGACCGCGCGCTCGAAACGATAAATTAAATGAACTCGATATTTACAAGAATCTCTGACAGTAGAATTTTAAAACAGTTTGATTTTCATGAATTCTGTTAGATCTCAAAATTTGTTGAATTAATCTGTTACTGTCTGGGATCACATACTTCAGCGCGCTGAGGTCCACCTAAAAAAATCTATAATTAATTGAAACAAATAAAAAAAAATTATGCATAATAATTTAATGTGTAATCAGATTTGCAGATATTAATTACATTATAGCGAATATAATAGCTGTAAAAATAAAAAGACAAAAAAATAAAATAATGAGTTTCGAGAAAAGTGCGAGCAAGAGCAAGCGCCGTAAAAAAGTCCTTCTGGTTCTAGAAGTGAGAAATATATAATAACTTGTACATATATAATGAATTTTAGCCGTCAAAACGAGAGGCTCGCAAAATTGTATCAATTTGTTGTCTTGTAAACGAATCGCTACGGGAGTTTATAAGCCCGTACAAAATGGAATATATATATAGATACTATATATAAATATATAATTATAATGAATTAAAAGAAAAGAAAAAAGAATGGTGAGTTTAAATCAATTTTTAAAAAATTGACACGTGTCGTTTCTGTAATTGTACAAAGAGTTAGCCAGAGCTCGTGCTTAGAAAAAGATCGATGAAAAAAAAAAAATACAAACGTACATTATATAAGCGAGAAACTAATTAAGACGATTCAAACTAGTTGATATGAAATCCGTTTGTAAAAGTGTATGTGCGGCTCGACGCGACCCTTTTTACTTTAGGACGACCACTGCGTTTTGATGAAACAAAACAAAAAACAAAAAAAGATAAAAACGCAGCATACGTAAACATAGATGCGAAAAGTAAGACCTTTCAAAAACCTAACGTTAGCTATGTAGTAGAAAGTACCACACCTGTAGATAAATATATATATATATAAATTGTTTAAACAACAAAAAAAAACAAATAAATTAAATAAACAAAACAAAATATGTAATCGCGAAGGGCGTGTGAGAATCAGTAGTTTAAGTATATATCGTACATCAATAAACATATGATTTAATGTTCAGTTTCGTATTAATCTCTTAACTTTTATTTCGCCGTCGTAGCGCGGAAAAAAGGAGATGAAAAAGACAGAAGAAGAAATCTAAACGCGTGCACCTTGGCCCAAAACTGCAATTACGTGCGCAAGAAGATTAAGAAAAAAAATTTATAAATACGAGGAAAAACCACGAAAGGGACGAGATAGTTATTTATGTGAGTCGATGGTTATGTTCACGACTCATTCGATTATTATTATTAATTAATGAATTAATTATTGCTATTATTACTGCATAAAGGGAAACGAGAGTAAGAGCGATGATGATGATGATTTTTTTTGTTCGTCCAGCGTGCGTGCGAGTGGATGCGTTTTATTATTACCGTAAAACAATGAACGTACATACATGCAATAAATGATTGTGTTTGAAAATAAAAGAATCACGATGTTTAATTGAGAGGAAAAGGGTTTGTGAAAGTACATAAACGAACGAGATTGACTGAGAAAAAAATATATACATTCTGAGGCGCGTCTGAATGATCGAAGGCTCACGGCAGCGTACAAACAACAAAAAACGTTTAATGTTTTTTCACTATATATAGATAATTATTATAAATAAATAGGTGACAAAATGAGACGAAACTCTCTATACACATACATATTACTACGCGAGTGCAGTTCTCAAAAAGTGACGTGTCGACGACTTGAAGTATAATAGTGCGCTACTATATATACAAATTAAGTTATACATATAAATATATTGTTATTGAAGAGTCCCAACCTAATGTAATAATACGAGAAAATGATAAAAAAAAAACACTGCACACAGAGTACGTGAAAAAGATAATGAATTAATAAAGAGCAATTGACAAATCTCAATATTTTCGTTTTCTTTTTATTTCTTCATTTATTTTACTTAACATGTTCTTTAATATCACTCTCATATTATAAGTTTAAGTTATTATTGTTTACCATTCGATTTATTTCGTAACATTTTTTGTTTTAACTCGAGCAATAAAATTTTTATCTATATCATATGTTTACTTATTTTATGTTTTAGCTATTATTTTTTTATTACACATATACATAAGCCTTCTCTATCTTATTTCTCATGTAAATTTACCATTCGCTCACGACTTTTACTTGTATTTATCATGATTTATGCGACTTATAAAGATGTTTGAAGTATTCATAAAACCTGCTACCTATACATTAAAATTGCAATTTATTATTCACAATGAAAATAATTTGAAAACTAACCAATTTATTGTTTTTTATTTATTGTTGCACTTAATGAAAATATTATTTGATAATTTTAAAACAATAAAGTAATAAAAGATTGTTTCTATTTCTTCCAAAATAATTTAGTTTTAAATTATTTAATTGACTTTGTTTAATTATTTACCGGAGAAAAGACATTGGGTTAATTCTTTCTTTTACTATATGTACATACATAAATTAAAAATAAAAGAAATAATAAATAAGACACTATAAATAAATTATATAACAGTTCTTATATATTAGTAAAAAAGACTGATTCATTTTTTAAAAATATGAACCATCCAAAATATTGCTTTAAAATAAGTATTGGTCGTTAAATATCTCAGAATCTAATGGGTCGCATATGAGCTACGGAAAGAGTTCACTCAAGAGATATAAAAAATCTATTAAAAGGAAAAACTTTTTATTATTTTAAATAAATTATTAATACAATTTCCTCGCATTATTGTCAGGTTGAAAATCTATACAATTATTATACAAAATAATTTTTTTCTTAACGTGCAAAGATTACAGAGACTAAATAAAGATTAAAGAGTTCAAAATGTAACATTGTATTGCTTGATATAATAAATTACCAATATTTCAAATAATTTCCATGCTTTTAATTTTGATAAAAAGTAAAAAATTAATGCAGCTTCTAAATTTATTTTACAAAATGACAGATAAATTAGTTTTCTTAAACTTTAACGTAAATCAAAATCAGATATGAGTCAAAATTCTTCATTAAAATGCCGGCAAATTTCCAAAGATTTGTAAAAGTTCGTTGCCAAAGCGTAGCTTTCTACGTTACTCTGTCTTTACTCTGAAAAAAAAAATAAATAAAAAGAAAAGCGATGATTTTAAAGATTTTTTAAAAGCTTTTCTGGTATGGTCGCTGATTATCATATTTGATATTGGTAACGTTTTGAAGCGTACTAAAATGTGTTAACGTGTTGAAATATATGGATATGAAACAATTAATTACACAAAACTTTTATTGAGATTAATAATTTCATCCTGAAACGCCTTTTCATACTGAAACATACAGTTTAAAAATGTAAAATCTGTCAAAAAATAATTTTTATTAACAAATAGTCAGTATGAAAAGATTAGTATAGTAGTAAATTTTTAATTCAAAATTATTTATTTATGCAAATTTGTATATGTTTTCGTATACGGTACTGCACTTATCTTTATATTTCTGCATGATAGCGTTTATTTTTTCTCGGCTACGCTTAAAAAATGCATTTCTAGTCATAGGAACAATAAACTTCTATATGCACTAGGTTTTTAAATCCATGCATATACATCTATACAGGAATATACTAAAAAAACGAGAATGTACGGAAATGACAAAATTGTAGAAAGTTTTTTCTATTAAGGAAGATATCATAGTAGCATATGAAAAAAATAATAAAAATGGAATTCTAAAAGTTTAAAAATTATTCTAAAAAAACACGTACAAAGTAATCAGAAAAAAGCTTTGTTAGTTTCAAATCGGTTAAATACAAGATACAGGGGCTACACACACATACACGCACACGCACACGTACACACACAATGCACTATTTTTTATTAAAAGTGTTTCAATCCAAAATTCTTCAATACACGTTCAAAAACACGTTAAAGATATTTTTTTTTAATTTTTATTATTTGAAAGTATTCTTAATAAAAAAAGGAAAATCTCGTGTTTTCTTTCTATGTAAGTCAAAGAAGCAATTCTTTTTTTACAAAGTACTCAACTTTCTTTGCTGAATAAATGAACGCAAGGAAAGCTTTTATGCAAACACTCTTGATATAGTTCGCTATAGTTCGCTTTAAAATAAGTAGTAAAAACTCAAAATTTTTCATCTACAAAATTAAAAGTTATTTTTTCATCACTATATATAAACAATATCCTTACCTAAAAAACATCTACATTATAAATAAAAAAAGAAAACAACAAATTCACGTAAACATTGAAATTCCTGGCATCTTTCCCAACTCTAACAACCCCTCCATTTAAAAACCTCATCGAAGCGTCTCCAAAAATCAATCAAAAATACCTCACCACATTTCCTTAAAAAAAAAAAAAAATACTTATATGACTGCCTTCACCTTTCCCAGGACGCTCCGACGTCCTCGTCCAAGCGCAATATTCGCTTCCTTTTTA
Source organism: Eupelmus urozonus (assembly GCA_900480035.1). Lineage (NCBI taxonomy): Eukaryota > Metazoa > Arthropoda > Insecta > Hymenoptera > Eupelmidae > Eupelmus > Eupelmus urozonus. The sequence goes on along the minus strand of UELX01000390.1, from coordinate 30,369 downwards.
GACTCGACCGTTCGCTGTGTATGTGTATGCGTGTGGGAGTGCATCCCCCCACTGGCTTTTTAATGGTGGATCGATGTTACACAGAGCAGCGAGCGAGCTTATATTGCAGCAGTCGCGGGGGAGCGATGAAGAGTCGTATGTATATACGTGTGGGCATGCGATATATATACATATATGTATATGTTGAGAGGTGAGAATTGCACAGGCGACCGCTCGTTTAATTTTTGTCGCTTTGGATGAGGGGATGTGACGAGGGTCGTGTTGTAGCTGGTGATGATAAATTTTGTTGGATATGAAGGTGGGCTGGAGATTGGTTGGGGATCGCGCATGCAATATTTTTCAAATATTTAAAAATATGAGAAAAATAAATAATATTTGTACAAGTAATTCTTGTACTTGTTTAGCTAAATCATTTTTCTTTCTTTTTTTCAAATTGCTTTATGAAAAAAGACAAATTTATAGATATTTTGTTTATACAGAATTTAAAATTTTTAAAATAGAAAATGTATAAAGCTTGAAAAAGCGAAAAAAGGAAAATTCGTACGACAGGATTTAATAATGCATTCAAGATTCCATCATGCATTTTTCATGCCTAAAATCAATATATTTTAAAAAAGAAATATCTATATTCTTGTAGATGAAAAAAAATATCTAAAAATGTCACGTATTGAACTTGTATCAATCTTTTCGCGTTGAGAATATTAAATTTTGTTTTATATTGAAAAGAAATTTTTCAATTGATATAAACCAATAGATTTCTTACAGTTACACAAAGTAATTTTTTTTTCACATATCTACTATGAAAACTTTACTTTGTTTAAATTATAAAATATGTAATTGGAATATAATGTTTCACTCTTATGGTATAAATTATTATTTTTATTTCACGTATAACGTGTAAAAATATACAAATACAAAAGCTTGCTAAAACACTGGGAAAGCAAAAATAATACAAAAGTCATAAAACAAATATATAAAAATTATTTCTCGTTAACGGCAAACGTTTTAAAAAACGCAAACAAGCTATTTCTTAATTATTGCACATGCAACCTGCAAAAAGTACATTGTAAATAGTTCAGTCTAAAAAACTCATACATTAATACAAAAACATCTTCATTTAAATAAATTAATAAAAAGCAATACTAAAACAAAAAATACCACGCAAAAACGGGGATCTAAACCAGTAAAATAAATAATCAGTCATTTACAAAAACTGATCATTGTTTAATGAATCAAAAACTCAACGAGTCTCATTACAAGCTCAGTACATCATCATACGTTCGAGATAGTCTTGAGAAAAACAAACTGTATAATAAATCGCTTTCCGCTTTCCTATTCATCCGCATCTAACTAACTTGTTATTTCAATTTTACAGCTTTCAAAAATCCATACAACACCATTGTGTACGCAGTCTCACGAAATTCGCTTCATTCCTTCGTTCTCTTTTTATGTCCACACAAAATTAATTTAATGTGTATGTAAACGTGTGCACATGTCTCATAAGTAATACGAAAGCAGATAAGCCTCGAAGCATTGTTTTTTTTTTTTTTTTTAATTATTTGTCGGTGTAACCTCGAATTCCAGCGTGACTATCGATTTTGTTTAATGTTTGCTTTTTTTCTTTTTTATCGCCGAAACGAAATGAATTTTCGTGCACGCAGCTGGGAAATCGGTTCAAGGCGAAGCTTTAGAACTACACAGACGTGAAGGAACATGTTGTTGATGTTGTTGTTTATAATATTTTTTTACCGATTTACATATAGTCACGGAAGTTTCATTGTTCGCTGAAATTCAACTTGTTACTAAAATGTGACTGTTATATTATTGAGAATATTTATACTTTAAATTTAATACTTCTTCGAATCGAGTTTTAAAAGATCGTCATGGCTATATTTCAAGTGCTTGAAAAATAATTCACTACTGTGTTGACCTAAAATCGAAAGTAGAAATGAATTCTGTAGCAAATGCAGACAAATGCGTCAACGCATAAAGTATTTCTATAGAAAACTAAATGTGTTTTAAAATAAATTCCTTTTACTGGCGTGCACTTTAGTTATTCCATTTGTTATTATTTAACTTGTAATATAAATTGTATTTTATTACAACATTATTTAAGTTGTAATATTTACAATTCTTGTGATAAATGTAAGACGTGCTTCATTATCGTAACTTTTCTTTCATATACATTACTCTTTAAATTATGCTTCAGACACGACTTTGATACTTAGATGTTCACAAAAGTGCATGTTTTAATATTAATAACGTTTCTACTTTACTAAAAAATTATAGAGAGACAAATCTACAATTACTTAAATACCAAGCTAAAAATAATTGAATTTCAGCGAACTTAACATCTTATCTAAATTATCGTTTTTATATGAGATCTTTGTAATAAGAAATTTATCTGTTATTATAATTTTACATATAATTTCTTGATACAAAATGTTGCTGTTGATGAGCATTCATATATTAAAGCACATTAAATATCATATTTCACAAAAGAAATATTAATAAATTATTCGTTAATTATTAATCGCAAGTAATGACTATGGTTTTTAATACTCAAGAAATGAAAAGTAAATAGTTCTATACTTTTTTAATAGGACGTTTTTCTCTTCATCTATAAATAGTGCAAAGTATACTCAAGTACAAACGCTTGTTTTACACAGATTTAGAATAGGTTTTTAAAGCAAACCTAAAGACTTTTAAAATCTTTCGCTAATATATAAACATATTGCGATGCAAAACAATTTTTTAAATTTATTCTTTACATTGTTACAGAATTATACTTTACAGTTATAAACAATAATTGAAAGTCATAAACTGTTTGACTAGTATTTGTGATTTACTCATTCTTAATTATTGTTTGAGAATATTAATCTTATCTTTGACCGGATGTGGCTGAAGATACTTCAATCGACACTCGATTATATCGAGCACAGAACTTCAATTATTTATTTAAGGGAAATAGGAGACTTTCAATTAAGAAAAAAGATTAGAGTAAACCTTTACTTATTCACTGAAAATCAAGTGTTCAATGAATAATAATTTCTTGTTTTAAAAAGTAAATTTATTGTCTATGCTATGTATAGAACCTCTCATAAGTTTTGATAAAAACAGCTATATTTCCAGACGAGATAGTAAACTTTATTTACTGTATGAAATATAAAGATTTAGTTTTCATAATGTAAAGTGATTAATATACTTTAAAGAAAAGTACAAAAATATTTTATTTTTCTCATATTTTTCTAATATATTTAATCTAGACTGATTATTTAGATATTTTTTATTTATTTATATAAAATTATCTAACTTTATAAAATAATTAAACAAATATTGAATAAAAAAAAATGTAAATACATTGACAAGATATTGAAAATTTGACATTTATCTCGTCAGAAAAAAGAAAAACTTTTGAGGGCACTGTACATTTTTAGACAATATCGCTTTTTTTAAAGACCTACCTACAGATATTTTCTCATACTCAAGTGCAAGAATAGCGAGTTTTCCTATAAAACGTTTTTTTTTCCTTTCTTTTTATTCCTTACTCTCTTTCATCACACTCTCATGCTGAAAAAAGGGTAAAATCTTCGAGCATCCTCTCTATCTTTACGACATAGATATGCATATCTAAATCCATTGATTCGTTGAGGGGGTTTTAGGAATGTATTAAATTCGAGCGATTTGACTTTCCTTTGAAATTACTGCTCGAGCCAAGAGGGCAGCGATGAGTTCGGTGATTTAACTTTTATATTGAATTGTTTCAACGTCGCTTCTAACGCTGTTTGGTTCCCCGAGAAGTAGGCTGAGACGGCATTATGGAACAGCAAAAGCTGCTTGTGCATCACTTTGATCTAAAACAGACAAAAATTATACATTTTAATTATTATAATAATAATGTTAGTTTTATTTTCCGCTATAAATTATGAAAATACTAATAATTTTTCAAACATTTTAATAAATTATACAAATTTTTAAGGTAATTAATTAAAAAAATAAAATGTGTCATGAATGTACTAAATGTTAATTTAAATTTGTAAACTTACTCTATTTTCGTCCAAAAATTTCAGTTTTATAGAGACATCAGAACGTAACTTTTCAAAATTTTGTTTATGCAATTCATAATTTTGCTGTGCTTCTTCCAATCTAGCAACATTATTTCCATCAGCTTTAGCAGCTTGTGCTAAAGCTTCTAAATCTGTTCTGTATGCATCATACTCTATTCTATAAAATATAAAACCATAAAATTACTCAATACTAATAATTAAAATACATTTTGAAATTATTTTTAATATTTAAAATACTTAAAAAAATATGCATTCATTTATACAATTATTGTGGTTAGTATTACCTAGCTGTTTCATATTGTCGAACAGTGAGTAAAGTGTCTTCGATTGTTTTATTGCAAAGAGTATTAACAGATGAGACAAAGAAGTTTAAGGCCCCTAAAAGTGTCTCTCCATTTTTGGTCAAATTTCTTTGTGTTTCTGCATTGTACAAGAATTCTTCTTGAAGTTCTGGTGACTTTTGAGCTAATTCAGAAAATGCTTCACCTAATGAGTGCTGTGTTTGGACTACATGATGAAAATGAGATGCAAGAGCTCTAGATAATCTCAATAGGTTGCAGTATTTTTTTTGAGTATCTCGTAACAATTCTATTTGAGTTTCTAATTCTAAAACAGAAAGAATTTAGTTATGATATGTAGACTTTAAAATAAAAACATTTAAGAGAAATGAGTAAAGAAAAAGCACTCAAAAGTTTAGATTTTTTAATAAATATTACCTGAGTCTATAGTGCGAGACGTTTTCCCAAATGTTTCATAAACTCGTTGTTTGGTGCATTTATATGTTGAAATACTCCAATTCTTTATCGTCTCTATTTTACTTTGTGCAGCACGCATTGCTTGAGCATCTCCATTTTGCACTGGGGAACTAGGAGTCGTTGTTACTGAAATAATTGAAAGGGTAGATCTAGGATGAATTTTTAAAAAATGTAGAATAAATTACTTAATGTACCAATTAGCAGTAAAGCAAGTTTAACATTTTATTACAAAAATTAATGATAATTTATAAAAAAAAAAATATTAGTAAAGACTAACAAATATATGCTACTTACATGATTGAGATGTGTAAGTGCCAAGATTTAAATTCATTGTTGCTGGTCTTGTTGCTGATTGACTATCTTTTCGATTATTATTGGGCACATGTGGTGGAGGTGTTCCGGAGTGTACTGCACCATCACTTTCATTGAGTGATGGAGCATCTTTTAACATTTCATGAATACTTCGTTCCATTCCGGGTGATGAAATAGTAACTTGTGACATACCTCGATTACACTAATGGTAAAAAATTATGATAACTGAAACAGACCAATTATAGAATGAAGTTATTAAAAAAAATTATGTTTCAGTATTATTGGACAGAAATATAAAATGAAAAAATACAAAAAGTAAAGGAAAAGTTAAAAAATACAATCTAGTTAAGCACTTTTAATTTCAAATATAAGAATTATTAAGTTTCTTATTTGTTGTCAATATGCTTTAAAAGATTACAAATTGAGATTTTTTCGTTTTTGGAGATTCATAGAATTTTATTTATAATCTTTTTACATGTGAAAGTTGCAAGAGATAACTAATCTATAAAGTTTGATTGGATAGAGTTTTAAGATATCTAAGTCAAACTAAACACTTTGATAATAAAATCAAAATATAAATAAACCAGCTTTGATTTCAATGCTTATCAAAGATTTATAAAATATTTACAAATCATTTTTCAAACAAACAATATAACTCTTAAATAACTGTCAGATTATAAATTCCCTCGATATACTTAAGTTCTTTCAAACTATACTACATTGCAACAGAAAGTTTTATTGCTAGTCAAGAGAATTCAATATTGACTAGCACAGAATACTCTCGGTTCATGCCTCTTCATTTCTTACAACTTGCCAAGAAGAGGGACTACTTTACATATACATTGCACTTCAAGACTACAAAGCTCTTGAAATCCATTTACAAAGCTAGCCATCTTCCAATAACCATCGAACCTTTAATAACAATGCAATTCTTGTAAACACTCGAAGCCAAGCAACTTTCCACACATCTCAAAGCCCTGATGCAATGCTATTATTCTAATGACAAACACTGCAACTGTCAATAACCGCCTCAGTAACTAGGACAATAGCCGATTTCTCAATCAATGCAAACGAATTCCCTTGCTCACTAAAACCAGAAACCCCCGAGTTACGTAAAAGCAAAACAAACCAGAAAAAGCCCCGCACGCTATCCTCCCCACACACCCGATCACATCCAAAAAAAGTCCAGAGCCCCACTCACCAGAATACCTCAAAAACCCAGCACCTCGACTCACCATGAAAACCTAACAATCCGGCGAAGGCCTACGAGGGTTGATTCCGTGACGTCATGTTTGCAATTGACAGCAGCAGCTCGCGAAGAAGACACACTGATAGAGCACTGGAAGAAGCACTACATACACACACGAGCACACAGACGCAGGGCGTTGTTAGACGCCTCGATTTTTTCCTGATATATCCAAGGTATACGTCGAGAGGCGCCGGCGCTGCGAGGGTGCGGCGAAACTTTTTTATCGATACGCTAAAGCGACGCGCGCGCGACGAATATATATTCGGCGAGTTACACACGGGGGATTATCCGTCCTCGCAGCTGTCTGGCGGTATATGGGAGAGTGGCCCAGAAGACGACGGCGAGCACTCGATCTTTGCTCTCGCTCGGAGCTGTGTGTGGGTGAGTTGTACCTGTGTAGGGGAAGGGCGACGTGGCGGGATCTGTGGTGCCTTTGCGGATGTGTTTGAAGGTCTGAAAAGGTAGAGGATTGGTGCGGGTTGAGAGATGGTATCTGCCTTGACGGTTGCGGGGCTTTTGCGGTTTAGTCGCGGAAGGTATTAAGGTGGGTAAGGTGGATTTTGAAGGTTATTGTGAGAGTACCTGCTGTTGATAATGTAGATGCTGATCGTCGGTTATTCAGGGATCTACTGTGCTTTTAAAGTGTGTATGCACGCGCGAATGTGTGAGTGCATACACTATATATATACCTATATATTATAATTATGAAGAAAATTATGAAGTTATTATTGGTTGAATTATTATTGCAAGCATGACACAGTGATTAATAATCATTGTATTTTCATACACGTTAGTACTACTGAATTTGAATTAGTATCAAGTCATTATATGATTTATTAATTAAATTTTGAACAGTTTGGCAATCTGCTCGCAAGTATATTTAAATAACTATGAAACAAACTTTAGCGGTCGGATGCAACTTTGTTGCAATATGTTTCCAAGAATCTTTTGTTATAAGAGCATAGCATGTCAATATAAAAATGAAAAATGATTGAAATTTATTTTATTTTCGTTTTGGTAGATTTAACGCACTATTCTTATTTTACGCACAGATTCTAAGAGATTCGACTTGAATTTACTCTGTGTTTAATTTTATATTATCTTTAATAAATTATAATATTAAATTTCGCTAAAATAAACATACTCAAAAGCTGCTGTTCCTCTCTGATCTAAAATCAGATCTGGGACACCAAAATATTGTGACTTTTGAATTCTGACTTCAAAAAGACGTTAAAATAACTATTTTATTTTTCAGAAGCAAAAGATGCTACAAAAAAATTAGTTTCCACAAAATTTTTAAATAATATTTCATCCAATCGTATTCACGCCAATCTCCACATTTCTATCCATATAAAAACAACCGCAGTAAAAATTTCCATTCACCATCCGAGCCAAAAACATACCTGACCAATTCCTCCAAAATTAATTAGTTTAGACCCGCAATTAGTACCTCACTATCGCTCGACGTAACTACCTTACCAATTAAGCAAGCTTATTAGACCCTAATAGAGCCAGCTTCCAAATACACTTCCACTAACCATCCCGCCAATAATCACCCAAATGTCGCAACAGCTACATTTCGCAACAAACCTATACATCCGCACTTTCAGGAACCCTAACCAAAAAAAAAGAAAAAATATCCCGATCTCCCGCACGTGCGTCAATCGCCCTTATCAATTCCCAAAGCGTCTTATCTCTATTTGCCCGCAAATCTATGTGCATATACGCTCGGGCGCGACACTTTTGCGAATTCCTCGGCGATCGTCTGACGCTTGTGTGTATATACAGTAACGCGATTAGCGCGCGGGAAAACCCGTAGAGCTGCGCTCGAGCTTGCCGATAACAGGCGGATGGAAAAACGAACGAACTTGCTGTAGCGGAGCGCGGCACGATCGGCGCGTCCGGCTTCTGTTTGCTAGATTTGTGCTTGTTGAATGGTGTAAGTGGTGTTTATCGGTAGGTTTTTGCGTTTTAATGCGATTGTGGAATTACTGTTTAATGAGTAGAGTTTGATAAATCGATTTATATAGGATTGAAGTTGGTATATTCTTGGTTGAAGAGATCAGCAAGGTTAATTTCAGGTTTTATGTGCCAATGTCAAGACTGTGTAGATTGCGGAAAATACTTGGATGAACTTGCGGATTGAACTTGAGTTATACATTTCCTTAACAAATTATAAACGTAATAATTTCTTTTGTATAAAGGGCAATTAGTACTCGTTGGTTTTAAATAAAGTATGAAAATAAAAGAATAGCAACCATTATAAAGTATGTAGGAATTTTTACTTGGAGATATTTAAGATCAGATAAACCATAAGAAGTATTAATATGTGATAAGTCCCTATCACCCATTCAAATCGTAAAAAGGCAAATATGATTGGTATTCAACAAAGCAGAGAAAGCAAATCAGTCCATGTACTCTCTCAAAGGAATAAGAGTCTGAAATTTATCGAAGTTAACTCGATATTTCTCAATAATTAATTATTTGGCTTTCTGCTAAAGTAAAAAAATAATTAAATGACAAGTCATACCCAAGAGTATCCTAACGTATGCATCGAAAACCTTCCAATTTTCCTTAACACCAAGCACACGGAACACACCACTCCCAACCCACCTTCCACCATCCTCCAATCACCCAAAATAATGACCACACACCCAAACCAACCTAACCACATCTTCCACACTCGCCACACCATCCCACACCCAAACCGCACTAAAAAAATCACACTTCCTCACCGCGGCTTTCGCAACTACATCCCAACCTTAGACTCGCGCGTGTCCTCCTGCCCGGAGCCGCAAAAAAGAAACGGTCTCCCTTTTAATCGGCGACAATCAAGAGCGAGGCCTTCGGCGTATATCGGTCTATTTGTGGGCTCGTCCGAAAACGGTCAACGGGGTCAGCGGCGGCTCTCTCGCGCGCGCGCGCGTGCGCTTAAGGAGAAAACGAGAAAGGCCCGAGGAGAGGAAAAAAACGAAGGAGATGAGGAATATATATACAAGGGTATCTGCAAGAGTACATCCTTGCGTATTATGCGCACGTGGAGTTGGGATTTTGCAGGCTTGGTTGTTTTGCAATACGCGCTCGTAATATGGTGTAATTGGTGCGCAATGAGCGGCGGGTTTCGGGTTTGCTTGTGGGGATTTCCTGGAGGTAAAGGAGCAGAAGGATACGGGACTTTTTTGCTGGGTTGGTGTGTATGGGTGTGGATTTTGGGGGCTTGGTTTGGGAGGAAGTTGAGTTTTTACGAAAGGATTGAGATTATAGTAATGAAAATAGATTGACTGAATTAGTTAGAAATATAGCAAAGTACACACGAAATTGAAAAACGAGTGATTGGATATTTGATCAAATCCAATCACTAAATGCATTCACAAGCGCATGTAAATTTGGGTAAAGAAGATTATACAACAGCAGGCTAACGCGTCAACTACCGAAGATTAAATTTTAAAACCCACACTTACCAGAAGCAGAAGCCAACCTAAATACAGCACTAAAAGATCAAACCTATATTTCATCAGCTCGGCACGTAGTTTGACAAACGACCAAATTCGTAGCGCACCTCGCGCACGCAATCTGAATTAGGGGAGTAAACTTGCGTCAAAGGTTGGGGTAACGCCGAATCCGATTTAACGCACGTAACACTCGAGTCGAATCCGGGCTATTACAAAATGCACGCGGGGCAATCCCGCGCCGACGGCTAAGTGCGATCGCGATCAGGAAACCCGTTTATTTTTCTGTTTCGGTTGCCGAAGGGGGATATCACAGTGAAAGACGCTGAAAGTAGTTTTTCATCCGTGAATTACAATCGGGAAGTGCACTGGTGTGCTCTAATTTGGTGGAAGTGTGAAAGCGCTTTAGTGTCGGGCGGTGAAAGTAGTTTTTCGCTAATGGATTTTTATGGGTTCGATTCTTTAAATGGGAATGAATGGAGGTTTTGGAGTGATGAGGTTTTCTGTTAATTGGAAATGTTTAGATGGTTCTTGGGTGGAAAATTAAGTGGGGTCTAAGTAGAACCTGTTAATGCAGCTACTTTATCTATATTACTATAATTCTGTTATAGATATAAGTTTAGGGTTAAACAAATTTTGCTAATTATAGACCTAACAAATTATTATTACACAATTATTTTAAGTAAATTCTATTATCTTAAGAATTTTGCAAATTTAAATAACTCAAAATCATATCCCGTTACTTATTGCCAACTCAAAAAACTAAACCATTCACTTTACTCCCTTCATCAATCCGCAGACTTAACTATCCGCGCATCCTCAACAAACTACAATTTCAAAAGCATATAAACTACAAAATATCTACCGTCGCTATATACTCCAACGATAAAATCGTGACATTCTGATCTTACATTCCAGTGATGAGCCGAGCGTCCGTATATATACAAATTTTGCACATATGTGCAGTGGATCCGTAGCGCGCGCGACGAAACCGGTTTCGCAATTTTTTGTGAGATATAAAACAGAACGGCAATAATTCGCGTACGAATCCAGTTGCGAGTATATATGTATAGACGATCTGCGTGCACGTGTCAATTACGAGTTGGGATAGTGTGAGGATACAGTTAATTTTGTAAAGTGGGATAACAGTGAACGTCGCGATTAATTGTTATAGATTTTTGGAACGAGTGAAAATGTGAATTGTGACAGAAATTTGGCGATTGAAATAATGGAAATTTGTATTGGAATATTGAAACCTAGTAATAGTAACTAATACGGATAGTTAGACACATTGGGATAATAACACTTGAATTTAAAAAAGAAGGCGAAAAGCTATATACCAATTTCATGTCAACTTTGTTATAAAATTTATTTTTTCAAAATCAAGTAATATAAATTTGGCCTTCTGTTAAAATTTTATAATGAATAAAAATACGACGTATACCTACCGTAAATCACTTCTTTCATAAAATTTCCAAACTACTTGCAAGAAAAAAGGAAAAAGTTTCCATCGAGCGGAGTCAACAAATTTTCAACAATATATAGAGAGACGCTCTTTCGAGATCGTTTCAGGGGAAGTACTTTTGCCCCTTGCTTGCCAAAACGATATAGGCAGCAGAGCGTGGCCTTTAATAAAAGTCAGAAGTTCGGACGTTGCTTTTTGTATCATCGGGATTTCCGAGCGCGCGCCCGCAATTTTCTGCTTTCTTTCGTGCCGCTATAATTTTTTTCTTATCTTGGCTGTATCATCTTTTCCTTCGTAATTTTTGTTCAAAAATTTTGGTTTCAATTTACTTTTTTCTTTTCAAATAAAAAAAATGTATTTGAAATTAATTTAGTAATTATATTTTTTTTTCGTTAGCTGACCGGTCGCGTGATGCTTTTATAGCCATATGGTATATACCTATAATAGTGATGCGCGAGCAGAAATAACTGAAACGATTAATCTCTATCCCTGCGCACGTTGATTATGACAGCATCTGTTTGAAATTAATTGACCTCGAGCATTCGTAGACCTCCAAGTCAATTCTCCACTATAGGTACGACAATCGTACGCCTTATGTTCAGTTAACGCTCCCAACATAACCTAAAATTAAAAATAAAACCCAAATATAAAACTAAATTTTCCAAAATCCTCCTACACCACCCCGCAAATCTCCAATCTTCAACCTTAGCTCTCCATCCTCCTCTAACAGCGCTCAATCTTCGCTCTTTACTCCGCTCGCTTGACAAGCCAGCTCGCGCGCTATATACGCGTTTAAAGAGCGCGAGCGAGCCTCGGCCAAACGGCTTCCACGAAGCGCCGTATATCGCGCTTGGCAAACTCGAATTTCCCGCGAGAGGAAAAGCGGGGCCGTATTTTTGGCAGGGCCGCTGCCGGGCGTGAAACTCGAGAGCGACTTTTCGGAAGTGACACGGCCGCACGCCGTCTATTGATTTATTTTCGCGGAATCGCCCGCCTGTATTTTCGGCCTTTATTGAACTGTTTCGCGTATTTCGGGCGATTGGTAGTTAGGTGCATATAGGTGGATATCGGTGTAAAGCTGGCTTTGCGATCGTTTGTGTTTCTGTGTGGGGATTGGGAGATGGTTTGGTGTTGGTGTAGGCGATGTTTTGTAGAGTTTGTGTATAGAGATGAGCGGAGTTGAAAATATTTATCAGGAAAGTTCATCGACGCTTGAGGAATTTCGGAGGAAAAGTGGTGAGCCGATATTTATTTTCACTGATTACGTTATAGCTCGGTTAATGTAATTATGCGAGAGTTGTGCCAAAGTTTTCGAATTTTTTGGACTTAAAGGTCGTTGGATATGATTGTCCTTGCCAAAATAATTATTATCGAACGCTGCGGTGTTTTACCTGTGTGTAAGCAGTTGTAATAAATTGGCTAATGTTATAGATTGGTTGCAAAACAATAACATTTTTATTTTTATAATTTTTTTCTATATTTTCTTTTAATTTTCGTAACTAAGAATTAAGAATGTTTTTTATTAGGTTTCGATAATGTAGGAAATTATTTACCTCACATGTATAGTAATCAGTAAGGTGTAAACATTTGTAATTATGAGCGAAATATAAATTTTATTGTATTATTTTATAACATAAATTTTAAAATTTTAAAATAAAATTCTAACTAACTTATTATTTATATCATTTTCCAATACATATTTCACTTGCTGTTAAATTGGAGTAAAATGAAATTTATGGCGTTCGTGAAACATCATAAATTTTTAAGAGTAAGATATCAAATATCAGATGAATCAATGGGCTCTTTAAACGTATTGAATCTAATACTTTATCTAACACTCGCAATTTCCCATTTTTTCATTCATTCACAAAAAGTTTTTTTTTCTCGAACCGTATGAGTCACTCCGTGAAAAAAATCAACAGCTGTTTAGTCTATGCCGAGAACGATAAATTAACAAAAAACATATTTACGAATTAGCCGGAAATTCCATGAATGAAAATATTCGCTAGTAACGATAAATATGCTTATTTATTCTTTCAAGCAACAAACGTGACTCAGCCATCGAGTGCACAAGTGTGTTACAGTCGTTCTATTGTCGACATTTTCGTACACATCCTCCAACTTCCAGTCAAACTTCCTTTAATCTACCAATCGCAACTTTCAACCAGAATCCAATAACCCAGCGGACCGCCTGAGCAGTAACAAAAACAACCTAGCTTGCAGCCGGCTCGCAATCAAGAAAGCTCCGAGGAAAAATTCCTGACCTCGAAGGGGATCGCACTCGATCCTCCTCACCTCGACGCTGTATATCTCGAAAAGTAAACTCGCTCGCGTCTCGAAGAAAGCAGCGCGAGGTCGCACTATACGGGGGATTACGAGAAAAAAACCTATACCAAAGAGATTTTTCAATGAAAAGCGCGCGAGATATGCAGCGCGCGGGGAAAAATGGAATTCCATCAAGCCAAGTGTCCGATTTCACCCGATGGGACACGAGCGCTCGATATGACGTTCGATCCTTTGTGTGCCTTTTCTCTTATATTTCACGCAGTCACTTTGGCTTTTTCGAAAAGGGGGTTGGGGCGCGGCGTCTGCGCGCTTATAGCTTTGACGTCTTTATGGACGTGAGATGAGGGAATATGACGGAGGCGTTTCGCTTGCTGGGTAAATATTGTATTTGGAGGTTAGGGTGAGGGGGCGGGAGAATGCGACGGTTGGCGCTTTTTAAATTGACGTTTTGGGAATTCGGGGTTTTGTTGTAGAAGAGCTTTGGGGATTTGGATAGGTTTGTTTAGATGAAAATGGTTTTATGAGATGAATAGTTTTTGGTTCTTGCATGATAGATTTTTATTTGAATCAAGTAGGATCTACTTAGCTTAAAAAGATGGATTTTAGGACCGGCCACTGAATATATTTTAATAAAAGTGAATTTTTAAAAACATTAAATAAACTTGGTTTAATCAAAAACTTTTATATTTATATACAGTTTTACAAACTCAACGTTTCACTAATCTTGCAAAACATCTAAAGCTTGCAACATTAAAAAAAAAAAACAACGAATTTATCAGCTCAAAAAGCCTTGGGCAGAATCTAGTTATAAACAGAAAAAAAAGCAATCTTGCGAATTGATGTACACGCGCCGCGGTAAATAAATAAAAGTATTTCCAGGAATCGGAGCCTTGAAGTTTTCTATAAATAAATGAAACAATTTGCAACATGTAGCGAATCAAACGAGCGTGCACAGCGCGTTTTTCAACATCTCTTCGTCGCGCTCAGGTCGCAACTAACGAACGTATGAAGTAAAAAAGAAAAATGAAAAAATAAAAGGACAAAATAAAAAATTTCTCGTCACTCGTGTGGGGAGTGAGAAAAAGTGTTTTAATAGCTCGCCCGCGGCTAGGCGGTCCGCGAGTATGTAGGCATGCTCTCGTGTGTTATCGCATAAATTATATTGAAAAATAAACGGGCGAGAGAGGAAAAAGTATAAAAGAGGTCGAAATCGTGCGCCGGAGAGTTGCGCAGTGCATGAGTTAAGGTGACAAGTGAAGAAATGGAGGATTCTTTGAACTTTGCAAAAATTAACGGCTTTTTGCGACAGTTATGAATGTTTAGGGTTTAAAAAAATGGTATTGACAATTGTTATTGGTACTTATTTTTCGTTTCTAGTTGGGTACAATTTTGTAATAATTTATGTAACAGTAGCTTTTTTAAACATTAGTATGGGATTGTTAAATGAATCCAACAATTTAAAACTTATTTTATTACTAAGAAAAACTAGAAATATTTATGAATTTTTCTTCGAATGTAAAATAGATTAAAACGTATATAAGTACTACATCATTATTTTTTGTAGAACAGCATATTTTCATGCCTTCAATGAAATTCAAACTTTATTTTGCATATCCGGGAAAAGTACGAAACATAACTTGGACAAAATATGCAAAACTCAAGCACTGTACCCAGAACTTATCTTATTCCCTATACGTTCATTTATCCTCTATACATATAACATTTTTCTGGACCTCAAAAAAAATATATATTCCTTGAACGCATCAATATAAAATGAGCATACATACAATCAAGCACTGAATTACAGGTGAAAAAAAAAAGAAAATGAAAGCTCATGTATTGCAAATATTATTAAGTAAATGTACACCTTGTCATTTGGTTTTCTAAGCGTGCAAAGGTATAGGTTACGCGTCTTATTATCGCTGCGGCGCGCATTCTTTGCATAACTCATTCTGGAAGTCTATAGATCATGCGCTACTGCCGACAGTCACAGTGCCCCGGCACTTTTTACGCTTCGGTAAAAGAGGCTTCGGCGTTTTAGTAACGAGAATCGCTAAATAAATAGAGCTTAAAATTTACAAAATTAAAAATGTAAAAAGAGACTTCATTTTTTGAAAATTTAAAAATTTTAAACAAGTACGGAATCCCACATGAAAATTCAACTATAAATCCTAATCCATACACCGTCACCAGGGAGCTACTAATTCCCCAATCCCAAATCCCCATCATAAAACTCGATGAGAATGAATCTCATCCTCCTGCTCGCATGCAGTCCTAAGGCCTCGCGGCGCATTATCGCGCATATATAATTCCCCAGCGCTGCTGCCAGAACGAAAAGAAAAAAAAAAGCATAACTCGAAGAAGAAGAAGAGAGAGAAAGACAGCTAGAAAATACGTGCACGCCGCTCGCTGACTCATCCAACATTGGACTTATCGCTGCTCTCTCTCGCTCGCGGCTTCCGAGAATCCCTCCCTCCCTCCCGCGCTCTTCCATCGATTAAAGTTCGTCTTATACACAGGCCGATGTGCGAGAGGTGCCGGAAAACTTTCCTGGAAACGCGCTCGCTCCGTCCTGAGTCATACAGAAAATGAGATTCGCGCGCTCCGGCGCCCAAGGTCGGGCGCCGCCCACGCGCCGATCCTAGTTTCAGAGAGAGATGGAAGAAAAAAGAGTATAGATATCTCGGCGTTCCATTCCGCGCTGCGAGAGCCTGGCTTTTTCTAAGAGAGATGGTTAGAGTGGATGTTTGTCGTCTGGTTGCGGGAGAGGATGAGCGATGTGGGCGCGCTGGATCGCGCCGGTTTCTATTAGCGCCAGCGGGAGTGGATAGCGGCAGTTTGCGGAGTTAGGAGATGAAGCTGAAGTTGGATGGAATACTTATGGGTTGAGCGGTTGGTTTTTGAATGAAGTGATGGTTTTTTTTTACTATTTTATTAGTGGTTTGTATAGGGACATTTTTGGTGTTTTATGACGCCTGGTTAATTCAAGGTGGATGGTTGTGGAAAATGCAGATTGCTTGCCAAGAATTTGATATCGTTGATTGCTATGCTGTTTTGCAATTAGTAGTGTTTTATTATTAGTAGATCAACGTAATAGAAATGTCGCCGAAGACTTTATCTTGCTTTAAGAAAATTTAGAATTTTTGTTATTTAATTATAAGTTTTTATCAATTTTATTCTTTTCTTTATTTCAATGTCTTATTTATAACTCACAAAAAAAATCCAAGATGTAAAAATTACTTTTGTTTGATCTGACAATACTTGTTTGATTTGACTCATCAAAGCTAGAAAACTATAAGTCAAACACACTTCATCTCATCTCTTATCTAGTAGACGTAATTGCTTTAAATTATTTATAGCACTCGGTATCTATTTCTATATTTCAGCTAATCCTTTTTAAAAAACTTATCGACGTTATTGGTTATTTCCGCATATTACTGCAGTTAAGACATCAATAACCCATCGATCATCAATCGATTAATTCCTTCAATCAATCGAAAGCAATATATTTTATAGAGGAGTAACGAGATATGAAAGACTCTATATGAACATATCTCAATTTGTAACATTTACATTTTTTTCTTGTTGTAAATTAACACAAGTTTTTGGAATCAATATATTTTATTAATTTACCTATCTCGTACCTACTTTACTTAAACAATATTTCATTCATAATTTCACTGATCATCATCAGAAGCCAAACCACTTAACCGTAGCCCAAATCCCGGCATCAGGAACCATCAAATTCACCTGCATTCAGCTCTCAGCATCCAAAGTCCAAAAACCGCTCTCTTCAAAGCGCTCTCTCCCGTAAAAAGGCTAAAAGGCCCCCTTTCTGGAAAAGCCCACAAGAGCTCTTGGCCTCTCTCACGTGTGTATACACATAAGAATGCGCGCGTGCCACGGCTCTTTCTCTCTCTCTCTCCTCTCTCCTTTCTGCCCTCTCTGCTCTCCTTCGCGCCCGGTGACTCATCCAGGTGTATAGCCGCGGGAGGTGCATACGGCAAAAAAAAACGGACTGGGAAGGGAGCTTGAATAACCGTCTCACCAAGAGAGAGAGAGAGAGGAGAGTTTGAAAAAGCGCGCGTGGCCTTTTATCAATGGGAGAGGGCGCGCGCATGCGCCAATTCTGGGAACGCGGGAGTGGATTTACTGAATTTGAATATATGGGCAGATTGAGGTTAGAGGCGCGTTAGGTGCAGTAATGAGGCGTTTTAAAAACAATAACTGCTTAGTTCATGGATCGTGTGTAGTTGCGGGGGAGAGCGCAGCGGCGGTTGGGTTGGTGATGTGAATAACGCGTTCAGCGACGTACTTTTTTTTTCGTTTTAATTGAAGTGTTATTACCGCTGATTGCAGCTATCTCTTTGCGCAAATCAGTTTTGCATATATTTGTTCGGTGGTTATTGTAAAGGTCTGTAATTGCCGTTTATAAATCACGATGCGCGGCTGGGCTAATAATAGAGGCTGACGAAAAAGCTGTACCTACCTATTTTTCTGTAATTGGTTTTAATCGCACCTTCGAGGACTAATCGCTTAATGTCATCTGCGCTTCGAAAGCTATTCACAAGTTAATAACTCAACATTGAAAAATAATTATAATTAAATTTTCAAATTCCTAAAAGTACGGTGTAACGGTCCGATCATCCTAAAACTTGCGCAACGCGCACAGATCGTTACGAAATCTGCCAACCATCTGTCCCCTCAGCACAACCCAAATCGCTCCCTCTAATACCCCTCCTACTATAAACCCCTTCGCCAAAACCTCTCACCACATCTGGATCCTCGCTCTCGTGAGAAATCGCGCCGAGAAACCGACGCAAAGCAACGAAAAAAGAGACAATCTCAGCTCTCGCTGGTAAAAGGGCTCTTTCTCTCTCTCTTTCTCGATCGCCGCATTCCCGAGCGCGCGCAACTTCCCTGTGTGACTCATCGGGTCGTCATCCCCCGCGCTTCCTCTCCTAGCTATATATACCTGTTGCCACCTGTTGCTCCCTCTCTTTCTCTCTCCCTCTCGTTGCTCTGCATGCTTTCTGGGTCGCGCGCGCGCGCGCGTGTACCTCCTCTCTTTTGAGGTGAGCCCTCTTCCCCCCCCCCTCTCTCTCTCTCTGTCTATCCCATTCATACTCTCACCAAGGCGGAGTAGTAGCCTGTGGTACGCGATCGATATTCAAAGCTGGAGGTGCGGCTGTGATGATGCAACTGCAGAGGTTTATTGGATCGGCTTGGACGATTGCGAGATTGTTGGATTGTAAAATTTGGATGGCTAGATTATTTGTTTTGATTAGTCGGCGCGCTGGTTAATTGTTGCAGTGTATGCCGGTGAGAGAGGATCGAGAGGTCGGATTAATAATGAATTTGATATGCGGCGATTACCGCATAGTTCGCTGCATTTTGCGCGATGGAATGCGCTGGGTAAATAATTGATGGGACTATTATAGCAGCTTTACACTGACTGAGCAGAATATACATACGTGTCACTGCTGCAGCTGATCGATTTCCACAGGTGTCCGTTCGTGTATAGAGCTTTCTTTTTGATCGCTTCAATCCGTCGAGTGGCGGTTTTTTTCTTTCACCGAGGGGATTTTTTTAGTGATGCTGATGACGATGCAAAGGCTTTTTACCTGTGGACCTTGAGGTTCCAAAGTTCGATTGTTATTCCGTGAAATTCGTGTATTATGCGCGTCTATCTTAGATGTTTGATAGGTAAACGTAATGTCATTATATGAGCTTTGGATATTTGAAAATAAATATGTCACGATGATGAAACATTTTGGATTTTAATCGGAGCTGAGGATGCGTTGCGGAAGATATACGATAAAAACTGATATACAATTGATTTAAATACTGATACGATCTATATTATTACGTCATTATTAAAAACTGACTTTGAACTGACGTGTAAGAAGATTATTTATAGTTCTTTAAATTCTACAATTCTATTTTTTAAATTCAATAACACGTTACATACAATTTAAACTGTCCACCTCAACTCATTAATAATCAATTACGATAACTTCTCTCACACCTCAATTTAAAACATCACACAAACCATCCACCTCATCCCCCAAAATCCCAAAAACCACCTCCTCAACCCAATTTTTAATCTTGCACTTGAAACCGCAACTCCCAAGTACCGGATACACGGGAAATTCCGCGATCGCCGAGTGAAAGTACGCGCGGAATGCGCCTCGCATCCGTAATATACCTGCGCGCGAGCGCGTATCTGACCGCGCGCAGGTCTGTTCGTGTAGTCCATTCATCGAGGCGCGGATTTCGTGGAAGCAGCAGCGCGTGCGGTCGCAGCTTCCTAGCCCGGCTTCGTAGAAATTCCGGCCGCCACGAGGATGTAGATTCCGGTTCCTCGAACATTTTTTCGTGCCCAAGCGCGTGCAAGTATATCGCGCCTCTCTGACGCACGTCTCTGTGGTCTGTTCGTTTTTTGAGGAGGTGGAAAGGAAGCGCGGTGTGGTAATTGCCGGCTTTGAGGCTGTCTCGCTCTCGCTCGTTGGGCTTTTGAGTTTTAATTTGTGCTTGATGAATTTTAAAAGGTTTAGCGGCTTGCCAAAATAGTGGCTTCTAATGTGTGTTGTTTCGACGCTAATGAGCTTCCTTAGAAATGGTCTTGATTACATTTTCCGGGCCATAAAGTCTAATTTGTGTTGTTTTTTTTTTTTTAATTCTAAGCGTAAACTCGCGGATTATTTAGATTTTTGTATCATTACGGAATTAAAGTGTCTAGGGATAATGAGTATTTATTACTTTCTTCCTTGTTCATGCCACTAAAAATGAAGGATGAGACTAGTTTAGTAATTTTGACAAAGTGTTTGTGTCAAATTGTAGTCCATTTAATGAATACAAATTGATTCAAATAAATGTATGATATTCAGCAATAGTAGAACATCATCACGTTCTAGTGAAAAAATGGAATAGGCTCTTACTAGAACGGAACTGAGTTGCCTTATAATTATTATAATTGTAATCAGTCAATTAGAACCTAGTTAGCTGTCTCCGCGAGTATTTACTTACGCAGTTACTATTATATGATCTCAAATTTTATTTTACACCAACGATTCTTTTATCATTTCAAATATTCATTATATACACTGCTCTTGTTAAGGATAATTAAAAAATACCTCGAACGTCTGCTAAACTAGCGGTCTTTCACGCGCACCCAAAAACAGCCTCAACGAACCTTAATAATCCCCCAGCCAGAAGAAAAAAAGACGTCCAATGCAATATCAGCTTTAATCATAAATAATGGATTAGAAAGTGTCCACGCGGTGTCAGCTCGCCTTTTTGTTCTTATTCTTTCATCTGCTAACGGGGGACACGACACGATGATTCACCCGCGCGCTGCGCGGCTCTATACACACGCGTTTTGCAAGCGCGCAAGCGGCGAAATCTCGGGTGTCAGGCCGTGTGTATATGATAACACGCGCGATCTGCGCTGCTGCTGCTCTTTCGGTCAAATATTTTTTCATGGCCGGCCGCCTATTGTTATACCAAAATACGCCGCGCGAAGCTTTGTTATTGGCCGCCGAACGTAAATGTTGTTCGGACCGAGGCTGATTCTTTTTGCATAGCTCGCACACGTAGAGAGAGAAGCGGGATGCATAGTCTTTTTTGTCGATGTCGGTGCTTTTACTTTTTGCCGGATTTGTTTTGATTACGCGCGCTGATATCTGATTCGAGACTTTTGTATTTGGATTGGAGAGTCGGTGAAGGAATTTTGTTGATAGATATTTTTGAGTGTTGTGACATTTTTTAGATTTTGCGAACGGGGTTTAGGTCTTGCAGCAGTAATTCGAATATGTGCAGAATCGAATTCTTAAATGGTTTTCATTTTTTCGTTATTTAAATATTTGAAATACATATGATTACCTTGACGATATATTTATACCAAAAATTAAAAAAGTTTAGCTTAACATGTATTAGCCTCCGTAAAAATCGACTGACCTCGAACCTCGCGTACAAAAATCGCATTTATCGAGTATTCAGGTAACATTCATTTTAAAGTATCGATCACATTCCCTTGGGCATAACATCATCTACGTAAATAAAACCAATCAACCTAACTCGCTCGATTATTGCAGTGAATAATAAAGGCGAAAAACTATTTACTACAAAAAACACCAGCTAATTTCCATTTCAAATGTTATTGTTCAGGTCTGTATCAAACGCCGACGAGCCAGTAGCTGACGTCAATTATTCTCGTAAACATAAACTCCGATATAACGCGGAAGTTTGGCTGAAACAAACAACACGACTCGGACGAGTGACACTTTGCTAACGATCTGTTTGAATGAATTCCATCCGGTTTTCGTTACGCCGTGACTGTCTGGTGATAACGATTTATTTTCGGTGTACGAGATCAGAGAAATGGTCCTGTGTGTAGAGGTTAGGTCGCTAATGTATTCACCGGTTATATATTTGGTTAAGAAAATCGCGGGGTCAGCTATGCTTTATTAACGATTATTCCAAAAAGCGAGACCGGTTCGCAATATGTAGATGGGTACGCGAATAGGTATATTCGCATATGATTTGACGTCACTTTAGGACGATACCAGTCTTGGAATTATTGGCACTTAAACGACTATAAATTCCGTTCATTACTTTCAAAAACGTTAAGCATATACCGGGACTTAGCTTTACACTCTCGACGTTTTAACAAAACGTGATACCTAATCAAGTTACTGACCAGCCCAACAGCATTCCATTGTCCTCTCCTGACCTTCGTTCCTTCACGCTCCGAAAGCGGCGCTATCGTGAAATTTCAATTACGCCGATCGAACTGCACGTGTGTATACAACTACATTGTTCCACTAACGCACCCACACACCCACATGTGCAGCTGCTTTTAATCGAGTTGGTCGTTCGTCCGCGTTGAAAGGGTCGACGGTGACCTTTTGCGTTGCGTCACTCATTACGGCACACGCGCTCGCGAATATAACTGACCTACGTCACGGAAACGTGCGTTTAAGAGAGTGTCACCTTCTTGACAATGGCCTGAGATTTGGAGAGATTTCGTCACCCGTTGAGTGGACGATTCGGTTTTAAGAGATGTTTTGTGAGTACTATGACCGGTGGTTTGTTCGCGCATTTTGCGAACGGTGAGTTTGTGAATGGGAATGAATTGGAGTTCTTGTTTTGGTTTGGTAATCGTTTCATGTGATCGGTAGTGTTTTTCTGTAGGCAAGTGCGTGTAGGTGAGGAGGAAGTGGCTGGTATTGCTTATGATTCTTGACGAAATGGTTTGGTAGAAGCTGGTTTGTGTGAATGATGATATTTAATTTTTTTGGAGGTCGCAATTGTCATTTGCATTTTTGAATTATTGAGATGATGTTTTCTCCATAAATCGTAGTGTTTGTAATTGAATAATTTCCATGTATCCAATTTACTCGAGGTCTGGAAATTATTTTTGAAAACGTATTTGGAATGTGAAGTAAATTAATAAAATGCAGATGCTGTTAGTTTCAGTCAGATCGATAGAGCATCATTCCAATTTGAATTAAGTTTCATCAAAAACATTGAATATAAATTAGTATTACTGCGACTAAAAAACTACTATGAATGTCTTTAATATTCAAGAGTAGCTTTTTCAAGACATATAACTATTAAATTCAAACAACGTTTTATTCGCTCGGAAAAACCAAGTCACACTCTCAATTTACATACCGATATATATTTTTATAAAAAACCCAACTCTCCCATTCAACGCAACTCCAAACCACTCCAAAACACACAATAACCATTCTCTCAAAAGCCCCTCTCCCCAATCCTTCAAAACAATCTTTCCTCCACACAACCATCAAACTACCATTCCCACCATCCCAGAAACAATAGCCAACAATTTCCACGGCCCCTCGCGATAACAGCCCGCGAAATCGAACTGCGTTCCTCTCTCTCTCTCTCACGTTCGCACAATCGCTGATAACCACTTCCGGCGCGGCCGGTTATGCACATTTTTTTTCCTTCCCGCGAGCGATTTCCGAGAAGCGCGACTCTGAGTCACCCGCGAGAGCGAGATTAAGCGCCACGCGAGCTCTGTGACGTAGAGCGGCTCTGGCATCACCTATTCCGACGATAATAATTAAGCGATGCTGTATACATATGCTCGCTGAGTGTGTTACATAAGGAGGAGGGGGGAGGAAGGAATCGCGGATGCGCGTCGGAAGTGGGTTTAATGAGGAATGATTCGGTTCCTGGAATTGAGGATTGGATTTTATTGGAGATCGGAGAATGGGTTTTTGGACTGGATTTTCTGGTTGAGAAGGCGAATGAGATTGGAATGTTGAAAAGGTGCGCATGTACGATGAGTAGTTGGATAATGGCTGAGTGATTTTTCTTTATACAAACGATATTTTTATTACTTTATACTAGTTATAGTCTTTAAATATTATAATTATGTTTTTCTGAATTAAATGTTGCATCGAAGAAGCCTGCAGTTAGTAAGAAAACGATTGTATATCTTCACGACAACGACAATAAGCGTTTTTTAATTGAACGTGTCCAATGATGATATTTTTAGTCGCTCACGATGATTCATACGCAAGACAATTTCATTATTCGAAAAAAAACGTTCACACCATCTCGAATTTTAATAATCTTATCGCCGCCTCTCGACTAGCAAATATGTGACTCACTTTGATTGACCCAATTAACCGTATGGAAATATTGAAATTCTTGAATAACGGCTTCCTTCAACAAACCGTTTTTCCACCTTACGCGTACTCGCAAACAGTTTTTTTTGCTGAATGGACGCTAAGATCTTAAAATATTGAATGAAATCAAACATTGTTAGCTGCTTTTACAAAGATAACGAGCGCGAATGTCATGTATAATACATTTGGTAACAAATATTGTAGCATTGTATTACAGTGAGTCATACGACTAATCTTGACAATAGTAAGTATCTAATTAACATGTTAATATATGTGTTCATTTTGTCATCTGATATTATCTAATCAGAAATGCTTGATCGATATTAAAAACTGTAAATGAGAAATTGATAGAGTGACGAACTTCAATCATTCGGTTTTAATTATAAGTTGTGATTCATGAAAATTTACCACTTTATCGTTGACGGTTAAGGCTAATTTTACGATTCGATAAGTTATTTTCAGAAAATTTTGATAAACGCCGATTTAAAAATAACTTTTTTTGGGAAAATCAATTAATGATTTTACAACTTGTTTACTAAGAATCAAAAACATTAATAATAGAGAATTAGAAAAAAGCATAAAAAGAATCAGATTTTACAGAGGAACTTAATTTACATTGAATGGCAATATTTTAATCCTCTTTGCTCTGAAATAGACATTCTCAATTTTACGTTTAATGCCTACAAAAATCACTTAACATATCGTAACTTATTAATATTTCTAACAAATACATTTCAACACCATTCAACATTCACAAAAAAGCCATCATCAAAACCAAAAGCACCGGCAAAAACGAAAACCCCGGTAAACCAGATCCACGCACACCGCATCAACATGCATAGCTCAATTGGCACCCAGATACGCGCGC
Organism: Eupelmus urozonus; assembly: GCA_900480035.1. Classification (NCBI taxonomy): domain Eukaryota; kingdom Metazoa; phylum Arthropoda; class Insecta; order Hymenoptera; family Eupelmidae; genus Eupelmus; species Eupelmus urozonus. The sequence goes on along the minus strand of UELX01000390.1, from coordinate 5,254 downwards.
ATCAGAGCCGGACGTTCCGTACCACTCGCGTAATTAGTAGGAGGCGTCGCGTGCGATCGGCTGTTTTATCGCTGAAACGTCACTAGCTCACGGTGACGTATACGCCGGAGATGTCGCTGGTAGAATACTCCGAACGCGACGTAGTTTACGGTATTTCGGTTGGCCGATCTGATAAAACCGGTTTCAGTTGTGGCTTTGAAAAATCGCGGGCTCTACGCCCACGCGCTGCGCCGGATGTGGTTTTTGCAGGGATATGGGGAGCTTTTGTTTGTGGAGAGATTTTTTGTATGAGAGGTTGTGATTTTGGGTTATGGAATTGGTTATAAGTGGCTTGAGGTTGCAAAATTGGTGGACAGGGATATTTTAAAATATTTAAGTTGCATTCTTGTTATTAGCAAGAAGAAAATGTGTTTAAAAATTTATTGACAACTTGAGTGTAAATAATACTTTTTTAAAACTAGAAGAGTAAAATGCATTTTATTTCTTTTTGAAAGTGTAACTCATATTTATCTCATAATATTGCACATTTATTAAAATTTATAAATTTGAAGATTAGAAGTAAATAGAAAGCATAAAAAGAAACAATGCGTACGATATTTATCATTTTTATTTTGCCTATAATATCAATAACACGTATGTTATATCTCTTAAGAATGATACAATGACGTATCGATAAAATACTTTTAAGAGATCACTTGATTAAATTACAATCCTGCTCAAAAGTTGCCGGACATTTGGAAAATTTTAATATAAAATTCAAAGTTTCGAGTTAATTTAATTTTTTTGAAATTCTGAAAAATCTTCTACGTCGAAAATCAAGAATTTGTTTTTCTAATAATATTTTTATGTGTTTATAATCAATATTTTCTAACACCGTGAAGGTCGGAAATTCTCTGATTAATACAAAATTTTGGCATTTTTTGGTTTAAGTCGTTACTGGAAGCTTAATAATTAGAACACGCTCTTCGAAAGTTATAAAATAATATATTTAAAAACCAAAATGAATGTTGTGCACTAACAATATTATATTAATATTTATAATTTAAAGCTAGAATGAATGAGGGAGATGATCAGAAATATCGCTCAAGTGATCAAAAACTACACGTCCTTGACGATATATTTAAAATCGAAAAAAGTTAATTTTATGTTTTACATTCAAATAAATTTTAATGTTTTCTTAATATTTTCTAAAAAAAATAAGAAAATTATTGTTATTTCACAGTAAGCCATTAAAAAACACTTAACAAAAAGTCTTATTATTTATTTTATTTAAAAATATTTCTACGAACACTAAAATTTTCTAGACAAACATTTTTGATTGAGAGTGTACCTGTAAGAGTTGTATATCGCTTTAATCTCTATGTAATGAAAGCAAAATTTTTAATGAATGAATCATTTTTGAAGATTACTTGTGCATCATATGTCAAAACTTCGATGATAATCTCGAACCCGACGCGCTGGCTTAACTTATATTATGTCACCAACTAAAGCGATTAAATCATAAAGCGCGAAAAAACATTATATCAGTACGATTAGATACAGCTTCGATCTCCGTCATGATAAAATTCAATTTTCAAAAAAATCAATCGAAACAGACGCCAACGATAACCAAGTAAAAAAAAACGAAACAAGCTCCAAGACACAGCAAAAATCAGTGCAAAAAGCTTCCAAGAAACCCGATTCGATCTATTTCTGCCCGGGCAAACAGCGACGAATTTCTGCGCATCGATAAGCTGCAGCGTCTTCTCGTAAAGTCAAAATTAACAAACTTTAACTGCGCAGCCGCAGTCAAACACGACAATTGTTTACCGCGACTTTAGGCGTCTGCACGCGCCACATCCTCTCCAGACTGGTTTTTTCATCCGAAAATTCGCCGCTAAGACCGGTTCCTCTACGGACGCGTGTATACACGCCAGCGTACAAGCAGCTGTGAGAAAAAAAAAGTTGAAGCAAAAAAAAAGTTAACGCGCGAGAGACACGTGCGAGAAGAAAGAGAGAGCAAAAAAATCCTAGTTTTCGTCTGTAGGCTTAGTCACATTGGCAATTTGCCGTCCTCGCGCTTTTCGAGACGAATAAAAAGCGCCTTTAGTCATACGAACGCACTTTATTTATTCCGGCCGGCTGGAGTCCGTGTAGAATGTTTATTGCGCCGCGAGTGATTTAAGAGGTAAAAAATGTTTTTTCTTTTCAGCGTAACCTTTGGAGCTGTCAAAAGTTAAAAAATGAACGCCGAGATTCTACGATTATGCAGATTGCGCGGCTCTTCGCACCTATTGTTTGCGCGGAGGCGTGATTATTATTTTTTTTTTTCGAGCAAAAATAAATGAAATTTATTTTTTTTCATCAATGCCGTCTATTTGTTTCTCATTATGTAATCGAGGCTTGAGAGATCGCCACGTGTCGTTAGATATATGTATAGAGGATTGATTCGATAGATACCAAGGATTTAGCGGGTGTGTAGTATCAGTTCCACGCCTCGTTGAGACGCGTGAGTAACGTTAAAATGAACGATGTAAATATCAGATATTGGTAATTATCTTTGCATCATGTATTATAAAGGTGTAAATGACTAACTCTGTGATTATCATTAAAATCAGGAGCTTACAAACATTTAATTTAATAGAGATTTAGATTCTTAAGTTTTGAACTGATTAAACGTCATTAGAAATGGCGTGAGGTTGAACTATAGCACCGGAAGCAAACATTTGACTCAACTTGTACCAACTTTATTTTAAGTAGCATGTGAACTATTGAGATGTTATTATTAGATAAACTTTTAGATGCTAGGCGGAAGATTGTCTGGCGCGATGGTTAACTTAAACATTGTTTCAGATTAAAGCACAGTTTTCCTCGAGAGGCTTCATACAATACCTATATATTATAAACAATATTTTCACGTATGAATTAATGTACAATGAAAAAAGTTCATTCATTAAGACTAAACTTTTCTTTTTTGTATCTCTATTTTAATAATTTCTATTTTAATTCATTTCTCTTGCAAAAATATACAAAGAAAATATATTTATTCATTTTCTTAGTAAATACTGATTTTGTTGCATGGAATATACTACAAAAATTATCTAAATGCTATTCAATTATCATTGAATTATTTAAAAAAATCGAAAGTGGAAGTAGAACCTGTCTGCAAAACACACTTGAATCAAGTTTAAAGTCTGTGTACCGACGTAAGATAATGGAAAGATAATATAGTTTTTAATTTTTTAATTGACTTCTATTTTTTGTCTTTTTCTCTTCCTATTTCTCATCTAAATCTAACAAAACGAAATCTGCTGGTAAAATATGAATCAAAAATCATTTATTTTACGTGCTTATGCTTCCTCTTATTTATGCACTTAAAACAAATAATTTTTGACCCATTATGATTTTCCACTTTCAGATCTAGATAGCTTACACATACACACGCACACATACCATTTATACACGCAAACACATACTAATGCATGTACATACGCACACGTACCACACAAATAAATACATATACACACCACACACATGCAAATACATGCACACACACACACATCGCAACCAACATAGATCAAAATCAATCCACCAAAAATACATCTCTCCTTCGACATTGCGAAAAGCAAAGCTCTCGCGTGCGAAAACGACCGTAGGCGCCGCTCCGTTACGCGCTCGAGCCGCGCGTGGGCGGCCGCGGGATAATAATGAAATTCGACGCGCGCTCGCTCGAGGCTTCGCTAATTTTCAGAGCGCGCGCAATATCCGCGCTCGTTCGTCGATCGCGCGACTGCGGTTTTAGGTACATGGACAAATGGGTGTCTTGAGTTGATGGTTATCGCAGTGGTGAGGTGGAAGTAACATGCGGTTATGCTTTGTTTTTAGATTTTGGGTTAGTTATGGTTGGTGGGGCTTTTCTTTGTTGATGCTGGTTGAGGTCCAGATTGATTGTTGGTGAGTTGTTTGAATGTCTCGGTGATCTTTGTGAATGAATGTTTATATTATATGCAGAAAACTGCAGTTTTGTCAGTTTATTAACATTGAAGTACCAGAGAGTTGCGTGTGCATCTTGCTTATAAATATGGTCCACTGTAGGTTGTTCGGATTTTTTAGGATAAATTATAACATCTGACTTTCGCTTTCTAGTACGAGTATAGTAGTTTCATCGAATATAGCCAGGGTTAATATTTGATTCTCTGAAATATTTAAATTATTTAAATAAAAACTGTAATAAAAAAATAAACTGTAATAAACTGTCTATAGACATTATTTTTCTAATCCTGTAGTTGAGTTTATGTATTTTTTAACTGTACCATCTCATATACAGTTTGAGTATTCTTCAAGTAAAAATAATAGGATAACAATAATTTAATGCGAATTCAGCAGGAAAATTAAATCTTTCCAACTTATACACACGAAATAAAAAATCCCTGTGAAGAAAATCGCCAGTTTTGAAAGTCAATAGAAAAATGTTAAAATACCCTTTTTTCCTTCGCGCGACCTGCTTTTTTGTTTGTCTGTACTTATGGGCATTTCTTAAGTTTTGAGGTTAAAAATCCTTAATGTTTAAATTAACACAAAACTTAAAAAGTATCAATTAATATTTTCATTATTTTATTATTTATTTAACTTTCTTCATATTATAACATTATTCATATATGACTTTCACAAATAACTCTGTAAGAATAAAATCTATTTTAATTTTTAAATACTTTTTACAATTTGAATTTTACCGCCTATTCAAAAGCAACCAATCAAATCTCGTTTTAAACGGTTTCACTTTTTGTGCATCTTTTTTTTACGAAGGGATTTAAGAAGGGATATGCATTTATGTAAAGGTTCATATATCTACTATATAAATTAATCAAGGAATTGTTTCTGAAATATATATGTCTATAACGCTTACTCTTTTCATTTGCTTTCTCTGTAAAAATTATTAAATATTATGCAAATTATTAAATCTATCACTTAGCACGTTAACTACGGCACTACATTTCAATCTAATGATATCGATACATTTAAGAGATTCGTTATTTTCTTGATGCAAACTAATACATTGTTCGAATTATTCAAAAAGCTTGGAATCTTTTTTATGGTTTTCATTTATTCAAAAATGATTGTTATTAACCCTAGTAGAAGCTTACGATAATCTAACTAATTTACCGTTAATTTTAAGCTTCTACCAGGGATGAAATATCCACACTGAGAAAAAAAATATCTTGATGGAAACGGAATCCACTTGATTCTAGAGAAAATATTCTTGTTTTACGTCCTA
>UELX01000389.1:0-83945 GCA_900480035.1 Eupelmus urozonus | reverse complement strand
TCTCTCTCTCTCTCTCTCTCTCTCTCTCTCTCTCTCTCTCTCTCTCTCTCTCTCTCTCTCTCTCTCTCTCTGCGAATATAACGCGGCTTTGATTAATATGGCACGGAGGTAGCGAGTTCGAAGTTCGACGATCTTTTGTTGTCTGTTTGCGGCTGGGCGCAGCTAGCGTGTGCGCCTTGGATAGAGGAAAGTTGGCTGAGGTGCGGAGCTGAAGTTTCTGGGGAGAAAGATTGGCGGATGTAACGTGATTTAATATCGAGGCGAGAAATAATAATTGATTGTGTTATCAATCATGCATTGAGTTGGATGAGTGCGCGTCAGTGAGGATTGACTTATGGAACTGATTATTGAATTACAATTTCAAGTAAGGGAGTGTATCGAAGCTTTTAATCATATGAATTCGTTGCTAGCAAAAAATGGTGAATTTTTGGTAACAATTATTGGCGAATAAATTATCAAAAGCGACAGCGCGCAAAAACAGCCCAAGCCGTTCTATCAGCGGCCTTATCACAATACACCGCGTCCGCGCATTAGTATATCTCAAGTCTTCTATTTGCAGGCTTATTCACGACAAATATGTCATTGCCAGATCAATCTTGACTTAGCCTACGTATATCTCACATAGCCGCGCTCGGTCAATTAAAACCCACCGATCTCGATCCGCCGAAGAATAAATAGCCACGGCGCTCTAAAAGAATACGCGGCAAAACAAATTTGTTTAAGCAACGTGCAATATATCGTTCGGTGAGCTGTATCGCGACGTATTTACGACGACTGCTATCCAGTCCGGCTGTCTTTATCTATGCATATGTGTAGCGCTTTTAGGTAACAGTTTTTTCCTCCGCACGTGGACGCGCACGCCTCGGCTGCGCCATGGACGTTGGGAATATAGCACGTCCGTTCTGTTTACAAATTTATGCAAATTGTCGGAGTGGGTGTTATTATTTTTTTTTTCCTTATGAAGATTGCGTAAAGCTGTTGCTTAATACTTGAAAATTGGAGGTTTTACAAGAAGTGTGGTGATGTTTTTGTTATTAATTATGTCTTGTTTATTGATTCTGTCAGAGAAAAAAAAAGAATTGATGTGAGGGCTTTCATGACAGAAAAATTATGACACATTATGAGAGTATAACGAAAATCTGCTTTTGTGAGATTGAAATTTGAGCCTGGTAAAATAATCCGTAATTAGATTCCAGCATGTGCTACTACTCGCAAGTAGAGTACAGTGATTAGGAACAGATACCTACAAAACGATGTAGCATTAAATTTTCATTATCTTTAATGAATTTGAAATCTGCTGTAAATTAATTAATCTATACGTTCAACAGTAATGAAAATCCCATTGATTGATTAAATAAAATGTACGAATACGCTGTCGTCAAACATCCAGCACTACGTTAAAAAAAAAAGGCATTTGCAACTTTAGGAAAAGCCCAAACGTTACAACGCAAAAACAAACAATTATATCATCCAAGATTATGTCAAACAATGCATTTAAAAACAATCTTAATCACAATACAGTATCGCCAAACAGCCAAACAGCACAACAAACAAATCAAAATCAACGCTCTTTTTTTCAACCAACAAACAAGCACTCGCCGATCGATCCGCTCGAAAAAAGAAAGCGCACTTTCCCTCCGCGCTTCGCGCAAGAAAACAATATCCCCGGCTCTCATGTTAAAAAAAAAAGAACAGCAGCTCTCCACTCTCCAGCTTACAGCAACGAAAAAAAAAGGCTAACGCTCGCAGGACACATGCGGGCGCTTGACAGGTCGCCCGCCGCGCTCTCGCACACACCTCACGCTCAACCAGATGCACTCAATATATCCCCACTAAAGCCAGCCATATATACATATATACGGGCGGCGAGTATAGGAGGTCGGAAATCGGGATATGGTGCGGCGCCAGTCGGCCTGCTGCGCGTCGCGCGCGCGTTATAGCTTGTTATATACGCTGCGAGAGCGCGAGCGAGCAAAAGAGAGAGGCGGGGGTGTTAAGTGTACGTTGCTCTCTCGCTTGGCGAGAGAGCGCAGAGCGCGCTGCAGAGTGGGGAGAGCAGCAGCAGCAGGAGAGAGCGTTGGGAGGGTTGGCTGCCTCCTCAGTTGGGGTTGGAGTCCCGAGTTGCTAGCACCTCGCGCAAGCTCGATATTTTCTTGACTCTTGGTATATATATATACGTATAGACGTGCTGGTGTGGAGAGTTTGTTGACTGCGCGCTGAGGCAAGGATCTAGGTTGCGGTGGGGGCGAGAGGACAGTGTCGCAGGACTGGTTGTGAGATATAGTGCGGATAGACTGACTGTTTGAGCCGAGGCTGGTGAGATGGCGAGGGGCGAGGAGTGAGAGGCGGAGGAGAGGAGTGCATGTAGGGTAAGAGATATTTGTTTACGTCGCGGGCGCGCGTGGCGCACGCGAGCTTTTTTCTTGAGATCGCGGAAATCGAGCTGGTTATGTACTGTTTTGAGAGCTGCTGAGGTTTGTTTGACGGCAGCGGGATCTTGAGGAGGTTTTTTTGGGAGAAGTTTTGGTTGTAAACAGAAGAAAGTTTGGTAATAATTATTTTAATTGAGCTTGCGAGAGATTAGAGTGGGAGTAGAAAGTTTGATGTAGTTGTGGAGTTTGATGAAAAATAGATTGTATTTTTTTGTTAGGACTTTAAGGCATGACTGATTTCAATTTTTAATGCTGTTTACAAACTCTTCTATAAGATCAACAAAGCGAAAAACGCTTTGAAACAGCTACAGATTAGCATATTATTTGAAAAATGTCCTTTAGAATTTTTTCGAGTAACAAGTACTTATTCCGCATTCATAAATATCGATGTATTTTAATGTCACGTTCGTAAAAAAATGAAAGCTAAAACCACATCGAGGCGGACAAACAATAACCGTTATAAAACCACCTCGTCCCGTTTATTTTTTAAGAAACCTGTCGATATAAAACCAAAAAAAATAATACCGCTAAGCCAAAACAATAGAATATCTACAAATATTGAAACGAAATCAAACATTACACACAAAGGCCTCGTTTTTACCAAGCATTTAACGAACCGCGCAGTTTTCTCGACAGCGCACGCCGAGTTGATTTAGCAGCGCAAAGGCGTATACGTTTCATTGATAAAATAAACTCGCTTTTTCGCGAGAGCCTGGCTCGGATTTTATTACTCTTGTTTTATCTGCTAGAATGCGACAGAGAACAAGAGAAAAAAAGAGAGAAAGAGAGAGAGAGCGGAAGAGATATAGTCCCGAAAGAAACGATCAAAATTTTTGGTGCCTGTGTTTACACGCTAGCCGCTCGCTCGGACGATGAGTTAATTTTAGACAAATTTTTTTGTCGAGTAATGTTTTAAGCAAGCAGATCTTGTATATGATTGGAAGTTTTTTAGAGGAGTTTTTTATCGGTAAGATAATTATTAGAAGCGAAATTAAGTTATTGTTATGCTGCATTTTATCGTGTTAAAAATTCTCTTATCAAGAATGAAAAAAGTACACAAAAGAAAAATATTTTTCAAGAATATTATCTTAATTATATAGTAAAGTATACTATCTACGTTGCTCAGTTAATTTAAATATTTTTCCGGCAAGTGGTTCAGCATTTATTTTTTCAATAATTAGCATACATTTTTTTATTATTATCAAGCTAAATGGACTAAACAATAAAGTTAATGGTAGCAAATAAACTTTTATATGTTTGATTGCGATAAGAAAGTATTAAATTATTGAAGTAATTATACATGTTGGATAGGATTTTTACTTATTAGACCCATAATTTAAATTTAATCCTAATTGAATTACTTAAACAGTACCAACAATTAGTGTACATAATAAAGAAGGCTCTGTCTAATATTTTATACGAGATATAATTTAAATTTAGTTTAATTAACATAAACATATGCATTACCGGTAATTTTAAAATCCTCTTCATAAAACACAACCGCACAAAGAAATAAATCTAAAAAAACCACTTAAAAAAAATAAATCATCAAAATCACGGGCAGCGCCGCACTTAATAGGCCATCATATTAATAGCCCATTATTTACCTTTAAAAACCCATTCCTGCCTTTTTTCCACTATAAAAAATTGCAACAAGATCCAACGGCCGACGTTCGCTCGCGAAACCGCTTTGTAAGACTGCAAAAAGGTGCGCAGTAAATCACCGGCACAATTACGTAAACAAAACAAAAAGCCTCGGCGCGCGATATATAAAACGCGAGGCCTAAAAATAAAACCCAAGACGTCTCGCCAGACTAGCTCTTCCTCTCTCTCTCTTTCTCTCCAACTTCTCGAGCACCTCTGCAAAAAAAAATGACGTACACAGAAACGAGAGCCTCCTCTCGTTTCCAGCCTCTCAAAGGAATAAAGTTCGGTAATTAAACTACGTGGATACCTCTTTTTTTTTACATTTATACCCAGCCAGGTGAGAAAGCCCCTCTCGCCCCGCTAATTACGAAGCGACAAACAGAGTCGAGGCTCGCTCTCGAGTTGTCAGGAATTAGTTACGCTCCGATCGGCTGAGAGGGCGAATTGTTTTGAGCGTGGGCGATTTCGAACTGATTGCACTGCTCCGAGTGCAAAAATAGATCCGCGAGCTAAGTATAGTAGCACGCACGAGCTCGCGTGTAGGTAATAGGGCGGCAGGGGTGTCAATTATTGACGAGGCTGTTGATGAGCCACGTGGGGATCGGAGTTTAGAGGGTGCAGAGGTGGGAGTGGGTTGTTGTATGGGAGGAGGAATTTTAAGTTTGTTGACGTAAGGAGGCAGGATCCGTGTTGTCTTGCCGTACCCTGGCTTGATCTACTTGAGCAAGTGTCTTTTTTACTAACGTATTATTTAGCAGCGTTACGTTGTAGATTGGCTGCTTGCGAGGAAAGGAGGTCAGATTTTTGGAAATTCGTGGATTTTGGGGAAAATGGTGAGGATAAAAATGTAGGTTACGCGCAAGTATTTTTTCGATGGGGAAATTCCGCGCGAGCTTTTGCAGGTCTAAGCGTTATCGTCGTAAAATTTGAGGAATAAAAAATTTATTATAACAATAAAAAACGACTTTAGTGTGAGTATGAAAACGTAAATAAAAGCAACTATGGGAGCGTTAAAAAATACTGCGACACTGAAATCAAATGAGCTTTTCAGTTAAAGAGATTATTAATATGTTTGTTATTTAAGACAAACAAATCAAAAGTGAGAAACGGCAATCTGACTTGCGTGAAACTTTTATTAAATTTTTGCATATTACTGTTTGAAAAAGCGTTTTCGCTTTAATATGAAACAACTCTTTCAAACAGTCGTTGACCTAGTATTTTTTTTATGCATATTAGATTCTTTTCATATCTAGAATATAGCCCGAGAGCTTTTTTCGTTGACTCTCGTCTCGTAAGATATTCCTTAAGCTGTGTTTATTAAAACTGTGATTTTCAAAGTTGTTTTGCCCCTTTTTCAGCTACAATCTGGCTTAATATTCTGAAGATTTCGTTAAAATGCCTTTCGAACTCGTTACTTTCTCATTAAACTACTTGCTTGTTACATAAGGCAGTTTATCAATTTGCAAACTCGCGAAGTCACAAGAAACGGTATAACGATTCTTTTTACATCGAATTTTCCAGCAGCACTTGCATACTAAATTAACCCACTCTCGATTTAGTAAGCAAATTTATTCAATTTAAATCAAGACATTGTTGGATGCTTATCTCAAAGATAGCCGCTACTTTCAAGCGGGTTTAAATGAGCCAATTTCTCAGACGAGGCGCTTTCACTATTTTTCAAAACACACTCCGACTTATCTCGTTGAACCAGCAGCTCCATTTATTCTCTCGCCCGACCCAAAAACAAAAGAATCCAAAAAAAAATTATTTAAATCCCAAATATATCCCTCAACGAAACCCAGAATCTCCACCACATCCCCGCGAAAATCGAAAACGAATCCAGCTCTCACCGGAAACTTCCACCTCCTCCCGCTTCAACCCAAAAAAAATCCACTCTCCATCCAACAAGCATAAAAAAAAACCCACTCGTTCCCCAACCTACAAACTCCTCTTATATTAATTTCCGCCCCGTAACCCCGCAGCTTTATATCTCATCATGCAAGAAGCCGGCCCCACCTCCGCTAATTCCACATCCCAAAGAAATATACCCGAGCGCGCGAGAGAATCCACGCGATTTCGAGAAATTGATGCGGCAGCAGCTGCCCCGAACTGCTTTCGTGTTTCCCCGAGAAACGCGGCAATGTAGTCCGGCTGCTGCGCTGGATGGTCCCGCGCGTTTTTGCTCGTTGCGCGCCGGAGATTCCGGCAGGGCCATTTTTTTTTCTGCGTTTGACGAGTTGTGCGCGAGGGTCGCGAATAAAAAAAGTTTTTATTTTCGTTTGCGCGGCAGTTCGAGGGTGGCGACGAGGACATTGCGAGAGTTTTTACGAAATGGTTAAGGTATACATGTACAGCTTGAGATGGGGATGTTGAGGTGAAAGGTTTATTTTTCGGATTAACGCTCGAGCTTTATTTTTAAGGTGGTATTACGTGAATGTATAGTGCGAGGCTTGATGCTGTTATAAAAGCGGACATTATTTTCGGAGATGGGTATTAGTTTTTATACTTATAACTTTCTCTGTGCGTCACTCGGGGCTGCACCATTGGCTATTTGCGATTTCCCCGTCTTACGCGTAAATGAATTTATCAATCATCCATTTGAAGTTTCTATTTATAAAGCGCGATAAAAATAGGGGAAAAAGGTGTTTTATTCGATTAAGTTGACGGATCGATTACCTAAGCATAGTCAAATCACCATTAAAACTACAACAAAAGCATATCGAGCATCGAAAAGTAAACAGGAAACTCGTCCGAAGAAAGCAACACCTGACCGCGAATTTTACTTGAACAAAACGAAGCGCTCATACAAAGCTAAAAGCCGCGCAGCCGTTACCTAGCCCCGCTTTATTTACTCTTGTATCACGCCACGGACGCGCTTTCAGCGCGAGGAGAGTCGTAAAAAAATAAAAACTCGGAGGCACGTAGCGCGTATAACGTAAAAGAGAGCACCTAGAGCGCAGCGTAAACAAAAAGAGAGAGCCTCGCCCGTAGGACAGTTTCGAGCGGATACGTCTTCGCGCGCGACTAGAGGGTCGAAGATGAAGAGCGAGCTTGCGAAGAAAAAGAAAAAGAACAGATGGCAGGCGTCAGTTCCTCCGGCGGACGACTCGATAAAATTCATGGATTTCACCCCTCTGTTTATCTGCCGTATCTTTTTCGCTGTCTACCTCGGCCGGCCCCCTCCTATTTTTTTTCCTCACGAGCGTTGCGCAAGACGTGCCGTAACTGTTGCACGTATAAAAAGTCACACCTCGCACGTGTGCAGAGACGAGCTATTGTGTAAACGTGCATCTACGTCGTTCGCAAACACACACACACATTAATGCGAAGGCGTGTTTGTAGACGAAACTCCAAACCGGCAAGCAAAGCTGTGTGTTCACACACAAACTTGAAATCATCCTCGCACAATAAAAAAAAATCAAACACGCAGCCTCGCGTGTCCACCAGTTGAAAAAGAAAAAAAGAAATCCCGCGACTTACCCCGCTAACTCGAAGGTGCGAGAAAAGGGGGCGAAAGGGTCGGAAGGAAGCCCCGTATATACCTATCTCAGGCTCGGAAATCTTCGCGCCCTCTCGTCATTTATTTGGCGCGGCTGCGCTCGATCACTCGCTCGTCGATTTTTCGCGGCTGCGGAAATACGTGACGAATCGACATCTGGGCTCTCGTTTATTAATTTGCCAGGGGGCACGCGCGCGCGGATATAAATCGCCGGGGGCGCAGCGCGCGTCGTTTATTTTCCGGCCGTTTACGAGCCGGTTGGCTGAAATTTACGGTGGAGCTTATTAGTTTGACGTTAGAGCGGCTTTGGCTCGTCGAGTGTTGGCGCGGCGTTGAGCTGGTTTAAGTGTGACTGATGCAAATTTTAGTTTGCGCGCGCTGGAATGATACGGCGAGGTGTGCGTTGAGTTTGGTTAGCGAGGGGATAAAAATTGCCGGGGGCTTGTTAGAGTTGTTGTTTTATTGAGCTTGTTACGGGATGGAAGTTTTGCGAGGTTAAGTACGTTTGTAGTTGTTGGGTTTTGTTATTTTTTTTTTCTTGTTTTTATATTTATGAATTTCTGGCTTTTAATGCTGTTACTATTGTTGGAAAATAGAGAATTTCGTGTCGGTGAAAAGAATACTCGAAACTTTGCGCGCGTTTTGTGTATACATAGGGGCACAATAGCGAATCACTGGAAAATTCAGAGCAATTTTTCAACGCTAACGCAGACGCGAAATTCGCAGAAGCAAAACATTACAAAGTTCATCTTTCTCTCTGGTCGCAATATCAAAAGCCTCGTACCGTGTAAATAATTAAAACCAATTTCACCAGTCGCACAGTCAAGCCTCAAGCTCGCACCCTAATCATAAACAATACCACTTTCCACTATACTCACAAAAAATCGCCAACCGTCCAAAGCCAACTCTATCGCCATCAAAACCAGAAACTGCCTCCACGTTATCGCAAGAAAGCTCGCACAATACAATCCAGCATCGCCGCATTCCTCCCCCAATACTCCCGATCGCCTCAATAGCTCATCGTTCTAAAAGTCCCCAGCATCGATCGGCCTCGTCTCTTTCTCTCCGCGCGGCCCCGTCGGCATAAACAAAAGCTCAAAAGTCAGAGCACCGCGCCGAGAGAGCACAATCCCTGCCAAGTAGTAGCGGTCGATTCGCGTCAGACCGTCGCCCCGAAGCTCGCTCCAATATTCCAAAGTGCTCGGCTTTGTCTCCTCCCGTCGCGGGAGATGAAAGTCCAAGCATGGGGGCTGGAAAAGAAGAGAGTCGAGAGGGTGTTTTATTAGTCGCGAGGAGCTTGCAGGTAACAACGCGGCTAACAGTCCTCCAGGTGGGGAGTAGACTGGGTTAGTGGATCTGGCGGTTCGTCTTTTTTCTTTTGGTTCTATGTGGAGGGGTTGTCTCGGCGAGTGGTTTTTGAAGGATGGGGTGGAAGGAAAGTTTGGGAAAGGGGAAGGATTGGTAATTGGGTGCGGGTGAATGGCGGGATTATGCGGATTGTGCGCGGTGCGATTGACTTTAATTAGAGCAGCCGTGGATCGCGTGGATTGTAGGGTGAGGTCCGAACGGGGTCAAGGTGAATAAAGGGTTTATGGTTGTATTTTGGGGGGTTGGGAAAGTAGATGGTGGAAATCGAAGATCGACGAGAATTATTATTAATTGAAATTCGTTTGAACGCGAATTATGATTTTCGTTCGCGAGATTCCAAAGAGATGAATGTTTTTATACAAATTCATTTTAAATTTCCGCTGGAATTCAATTTTCGTTTTCGAAATTTTACAAACGAATTTCATTATTTCATTCGGAAACAATTTTCCCGCGATACGTGATCGAATCCGAGCAAAATCTGATTGTCAGCATTCCGACCTGAATAATACAAATCGAAAAAATTCACTTTTAAAACAAATAAATCCCAACAAATTCGTAAAAATACCAAAGCCAACTTCAAAGCACAACTCTTATCACGATCCACTCAAAACTACTCCCACGCAAGAGGCGAAGGTGGGCAAAATCAAGTTGCACCAAGTCAAGCGGCGACGACGGCGAGACGGAAATTCGATTGATTGACCGGAAAAGGGACGTTCGCGCGACATCAGCCGATAATCGTCTTTGACCCTTCCTTTTCGTGCATATTCTCGTTTCTCCCCTTTTACGATCCTACCGATTTGAATTTCTGTAATCGAGTTCGAAATGCGCCATTACGAGATTTTAACGCCGGTGCTGAAAGCTTTGACGGAATGATGTTCGCTTGAAAAGAATTACAGATTGATTTATAATAGTGTATAGAGAGCTTTCAGTGTTATTATTTATGGTATTCATAAATTCATACATGTCTAACAACTTTTAAACTTTTTTACGATTATTTATCATGATATCGATGTTACTTTTACGATGCTGTAGCATAAAAAAAAAGAAAAGTAATCTCATATTCAAGATTAATCTCAGAATTTAAAGAAATTCTCCAAAACACTTAATATAAATTTCCCAGCATTAGACTATTTGTAAAGTTCACTAAAATCAAATACCAAAATATACCTATCCGCGCTCTGCTCTCATATATCGTCTCAACAGCTCCGTTTCATCAACACACCGGCCTCCTTACACCATAATTCAACCCAAGTCCCCAGCCTTCTTACCAAACCCGGCGACCTTGTCTACACGTTTATCAAAACTATCGGACCAAAATGATAAGCACACCAGGATGGATATTAATGAAATTTCCAGGCCGCGCGCGCGCATTTTCGTATATATAGGAGGGAGGGCGTATACGCAAAGTTAGGCGCGCCGCGGCGCACTTGTAGTGCCCGGCCTGGCAGCGTCATTTCCTAGTTTAAATTACTTTGAATTAGTTTTCATCACGACACATTTTACCCGGAACTTGCACGCGTATAATAATTATTGTCCTGGCCTGCATAATTTTACTGGGAATTTTTATTGACCTACATATTTTTTGTCGACGATTCGCTAAGCTTATATATATATTGCCTTTTCTGTCTCTCTTTCTCGTTTTGCGCGCGCATTTAGAAAATGCGGGTATTTTTTTTAGAGGTGCGTGCTCAATTTGTTCGAGGCTCTTTATTTACAGCTTGCCGAGCGTAACTCGCTGTGATAAAGAAATGATTAAACGTTGTGGTTAGAGCGAAAGCTTCTTTGGGTTTTTGTATTCTAGTTTAACCGAAATAGGTCATTTTCGCTGAACGGAGGAAAATTACTTTTGTAAAGGATGTGTGTAATGTTACTGCAGTTTGTAATGTCAACGTCTTCTTTTTTGACTTCTATAATTTATCTTTCTTCTTTACTCATTTATTATATTTTTTTATACAATATTTATAAAAGTTACAAAAATATGAAAGGAATAGGAAATTCGTTGACACACTTTGGTACATCCATAATTCGCAAAGGGCATGAGAAATAAGCTACTTAAAAATTTTCTCCACCAAAGGAAAAATACGAAAAAATCATTCAAAAATTCCTCAAAGAATCTTTTGAAAAATCTTCTCTCGCGAACTAGTAAAATCGACTCAAAGCAAAGCGCGCTCATCTGATTTTCAAAACTCCAGACTCTAATCCCTTAATTCTCCCTTAGCCTAAACAGGGTCAAAATTTCCCTCTATATCACCAAACTTTCCTTCCTCACCTCAAACCCTCAAAAGATCCCATTTTCCAATCCATCCTCCTTTTTTAAAATCTGGGACGCTAAACAATAATCTCATCAGCGCGAGCGCAGCCCCGAGTCCGCGCCTATTTTTAAAAGCTTCGCACAATTTTCCATCGCCGTCCTTTCTTTTTCCTCGAAGCGCGCTGGTAATCGGCCGTCACCCTCGTTTTTCTTCCTCGAATCACGTCACGTTGTTTCCTCGTAGCGCAGCTCCGGGATCTTTTTAACTACCCCCATTCCCAGCGCGTCGGAAATGATACGCGTCAGACCAGAGAAAAATAAGCGCGGCGATCTACGCTCTGTGGCTGAAAAATCGGGGACGAGTTTCCTGAATTTTGCGAATTTATTGCGGATGGGATGATTTGTGCGCTCGGCGAAAATTTCATTGGGAGGGCTTTATTTTTTATTGATTATTGCCGTGGTCTAGTTTCGATGAAGTAATTTATTATGTAGGATATTTGTCACTGTTGGTTTGGTCTACAAAAATTATTCCTGTTTGTTTTTTAGTTAATCGTGTACTTTTACCCTTTTTTTAAGTATCTTGTTAATTTAACGGCCACTTTATTTAATCGTTCAACGTTAATTTCTTTTAACTTTTCCATAAAAAAAATTAATTAATTTCAAACTTTAGGACGTCCTTACGCTGTTATAAGTTAAGAAAACAAGCCTTAAAGTTATGTAACTACGACACAAAGTTCTTAATTTAATGTAAATAATAATCACGTACCGTTAAAACTCTTTTAAGGTCTATAACAAACCCTTAAAAGTAATTCCATAATCAACACACAACCAAACTTTTTCACTTCTAGTAACCCTCAATGATTCAACATCACCAAAAGCACAACCACCCCATCAAACCTCCCGTTTAAAAATCACAAAAAGAAAAAGCTCCCATAAACACCCGTTCCATCTTGATTTTGTCGCACTCACGTTCCGTATGCCCGCTCTTTCCGGAAACGATTCTTTCCCGGCCCGTTCCCTCTTTAACATATAGATCGACCGCAGAGGAAATGAAGTCGTCGTCACGAAAGAGCGAGCAGCGACGAAAAAAAGGGAGCGATTTTGTTTGCAGTCGTAAATATTTCGAATGTTCCTCGCGCTCGGCGCTGTGTTGAGTCATCGGATTTTCCGATTAAACTACACGCCGAGCTGGCTGTAAAAAGAAAAAGGCGATTCGCGCGCTCGACTGGTAAATTACGAGGGTAATAAAACGGCTCGGACGTCCGATTCCTGAATTACAAAAGACGCGAAGCGAGGAACGTTGAAGTGGGGGCTGGGTGAATAAAAAAAATGTGATGGAAGCCAGAGCTCGGGTTTTCTTTCAAAGCTGAAGCCACTAGCGTCCATCTGTAATTTGCATTCGTATTGGCTTTTACAGAGAGAACGAGAGAGAGAGGAAAGAGGAGATATTGTTTCGAGATGCAGGGAATGGATTGAAAATGATGCGGAGGTGTACTCGTTAATTAATGGAAAAGTATTGAGCGTGGAGAATGAAGAAAATTGATGGCTGTTGCGCTTTGTTTTCGAAATGGTTTGGGTATTGCCGGAGTCAATGGAACGTTTTGAAATGTTGTAGCCTTCGGGGTTTACTGAAAGAACATCAATTTTTGTTTAGTTTCGAACTTTTTATTATTTTGAAATTCCAAAGTGAAACGTTTAGAGAATTTTTCGCTTTTCTTATATTTTAAAGAATTTCAATTTTTGTACGGTAACGAATTATTTTACGATGTCTAAAAATTGATACGTGAAATGAAAAAAAGTAAAAACTGACAGATAAAATTCACATCATCTTGGGATCGTGCGCAGCATAAGAGAAATAGAGCGAGGTTAACCGGTAAAAAAGTTAAGTTAAAATACTTACGTCGTAGTTGAAGTACAAATGGCAAA
Organism: Eupelmus urozonus; assembly: GCA_900480035.1. Lineage (NCBI taxonomy): Eukaryota > Metazoa > Arthropoda > Insecta > Hymenoptera > Eupelmidae > Eupelmus > Eupelmus urozonus. Next base: position 70,822 of record UELX01000389.1, on the reverse strand, counting down.
AGTTGATATTGAAATACAGTTGAAAAAACTATTCTCATCAATGTTTTACAAAACTCAATTATCTCTTTGTTTTAATGATAAGTTTCATCCAGAACTATTACCCATTAAAAAAATTGGAACCCAAAAGTATCACTCATTTATTTAAAGAGGTTATAAAATTATCACATAACCCACTCTGCAAAATGAATATGCAATTAGAATATATTATTAAATTTACTAAAATAGAAATCCAAATTAAATCTGATTAATTTTTCTACTACAAAAACTTACGATGAAAATAAATGAGAGCGGATAAAGTCAATTTGTTCAACAACTGGTTAAACGCCTAAAAAATTGACTCTATTCATCGCCTCGAAAGCTGAACTTAGGTATACCTACAGAGCTATTTTTTCCAAACGTACTGAGGCAATCCGTCTAATAAAATAATTGACACACACTCGACTAGTACTTCTCACGATGCATTTTAATTTCGCATCTATTTTCAATCTCATGATTATTCGAAAGTTCTAAAGATAATAAATTGAAAATTTGCAAAAACTTTTAAATATATTTTCTTCACTTTTCAAGTTTGATATAAAAGAAATAGTTAAATTACTACGCATCAAAGAAATCTGCAATTACCTCGTCCGCCTCTCAGACGTAAACATCCATTCCAACCCCAACAATCACAACAATCGGACAAACTAGATTGTTTTCCCAGTCAACGACAAAAACCTTCACGCTAAATCCTCACCCGCAATCGCTTACACATATCCAAGATTGATGTCTCACCCGGTCGCAAACACACACGGACAGCTCGTCCGAGAATCCAGGCATTATTGGAAAGACGAACGCGACTCGAATGCTCCAGGACACGCGTCCTTCCTTCTTTTCCCCTATAATCGCTGCAGCTTCAACTCTGTATCCTGATACTGGAATGCCAATATCTAGTTGCAATACATCGCACTTTGTGTTATATATAGCGCGGCTGCGTTAATTATCGGTGTCATTAGGAGGGATGTATATAGGCTTGTATTAATTAAAAATGCGAGGATGAGGGTGGGGTTAATAATTTGGGTTAGAGCGCGTCGATGATGATTTTGATAGGTACGGGGGCTGGGTAATTGGGAGCTGTTAAATAGATTTGCCTGGATAATTTTGGAGCGCGACATCGTTTTATCAAGGATGACGCGGGGGCGAGTAATTATATGGGGGTTTTCTTAAATTTGGATAGTTCGACATTGAAGGCGTTAATAGTGTTCGTGTTTTATCGGATACAAAATTGGATAGGCTCTGATCAGAGGCTTGACTGGGTTACCGAATTTTTAATGTTAATAATAGCTCCTTATTAGAGCTTATATTGAATATTTTGAAAATAATTATGTATAACTTTCTTTATGGTTGATTCGACGGTTAATTTTCTTTTTATGCTTTTACGAAAACATATTTTTAAATTACTGAGTCAGGTTACTGCCTGTCGAAAATAATCGTTACATTATTTATAATAGAAGTTCATTCAATGTTCATTTGTTCACGCAATTAGCTTAAACAAACTGATTGGCTTATAAGCGGGAAATTATCCGCGGTAATCATATAATTCTCTCAATGAAAACAAACAATATTGCTCTTCGATTATTTCAAAAAATGAACTCGACCGCATATTTCCTCACAAACATTCATAACTGAGTATACGCCATCAAGTTCATAACAATAATTAACCCTAGCTTAGTAAAAATTTGAAAAATTACACCCGATCAAATAACCGAACAAATAATCTCCTAATTTCCCGGTCGATCGAACGCTTTAAATTCTAATAATCCCGACAAAAAGTCCCAAAGTAAAGCTGAAAATTGTAACCCAGACTCCGCTAATTACCACGAGCTTATAAAACTTGAGGAAAAATTTCTACGCTGCATTTAAAAAGCAGACTGGCAGGGTGGACGTTAAAAGTTTTATATCGCGGTCTTTCTTTAACGGAGTTTAAGACTTTCGCGCATCGGAGAAATTAATTCGAGCGGCTTTTCAAAGTTATCTCGCTTCGAAAAATTTCGCTCGAGAATTTGTGAGGCTAGATAGGGTAAGTCGGTGCAGATCTTTATAATTGTTGAGAAAGTTTGAGATTAGACGTGTTGAAATGTTGGAGAATTGCGCTCGGTGTGGTAATGAATGTCAATTTTTTGTATTATAATTGGTCGTATTTGATATAAGAATTTCTAATGAAATAACTAAAGTTTTTGTAAAAGTAAATAACGTAAAAAATGCAAAAAGAAGTTGTTTATTTTAGTAGAAATTATATTCTCTATTGTTGAAAATTCGTACAGTATTTATGAAAATTTACATTTCCGAGACACACAATTCCAGATCCCTACAGTCCTTTTGATATTCATAAAAAAACGTACAAAGCACGAAAAATACTCGAAAAAGAGACTCGAGCGTTCGTACGAGCTCGCAAAAAAAAATTGGAGAACCACTCGAAAAGCCTTTGTTTTATGCCACTCTCGTCCCTTTGGCCCATAGCAACGATTCCGCTTTAAATAAAGCATCACCCCGGCTCCATAAAGCTCAATAACCCGCGCGTACACATACCCCGACGATAAAAAAAAGCTTTCTTAAAAAATTAATACACCTGCGCCGTAAACCATCCCAAAAATTAAAACAAATGGAAAAACGTTATCCATCCTCGACAAAAAAAAAATTCAGCCAACGGATGATTGATATTCCCGAAATAAAGCTCCAAGCGGCGTCCCAGAAAACGAATCACCCTGCGATAAATCAAGCCTCGCACTCTCTTTCTCAAAACAAGAAAGTCTCGCGGCCTGTAAAATATCCAGTCATCGCGCGAGCGTGAAGCGAGAAAAAAAAGCAATGAAACACACCGGCGATCGCCTCCGGCCCTTCGCACGTGTACACCCAAAGAGCGAGCTCCCCGCGCGCCGGAGAAATTGAATTTTTAAGGAAGCCCCGGCGCGCAGATCAAAAGAGAGAAGTGAAATTCGTTTGCGCGGTCGTCGACTGGTGGTTGTATATAGGGAGGAGGGAATCCAAGAAAGGAGGTTTCGAGGCTGTCGCGTGCTGTGGCCCAGGCTCAGGTTTTCCTTATTGCTACGGCGCTGTTAATATCGAGTGCGTTTTGTAGAGCTGGAAAATTTTCATTGTTCGCAAGGGTTTCCATGCGATGAAAAGTCCGTTTTTTTTTTTCAATCGCGGAAGCCGGAGTGAGAGAAACTGGCTTTTTGCGGTGTAGGAACGCGCGGTTGCGGGAGGAAATTGCACACCATGAGGCGAGGTGGGGAAGGGGGGTAAAAAGTGGAAATTAGTCGAGAGACGAATGTGCACTGCTCTGGCTTGCGTCTGGACGCGCGGCAAAAATGGGTCAAGAGAAGTTTCTTAATTAACCGAAAATAAGCAAAGAGGAACATTTCCGCTGCGTGCACGAGAGAGCTTGAGAGTTTCGGAGCTGTTGGTTTAGCATAAATATTCTATTTGATTGTTGAAAAATTTGTTTTTATTTTCTGCCTTATACTGTTTTTCATAATTATTCGCGCTCGGCGCTTGATGAATTAGCATCATGAATATTTTCGTTTCCTCGTAAGAATTACCTGAAAACAACATTAAGCGTGTAAGAGAAATAAAAACAGGCTAATTAAATTCCACGATAACGAAAGGAAATGCCTTTCACTCAAGGCTACCTGTCATTTAGGATTCGAATTAAGATTAAACGCCTCGCGCGTATCGGCCCCCGAAGACGTCACCTCCTTATATAACTTTCCCAAGGTAAAGATAGATAAAAACGCAAGCTCTATATTCAAAACAGTACTACAAAAAAACCAGCTCGATTTTCAAAAATCTATCTCAAACCCATAACCAAACCCAGCCTGACAGCTCGCGTCCCTCTAGGAAAAGCCAGCTCACACACAGCCCTTGGAAAAAGGCGCAGCAGCAGCCGAGAGTAGCGAGCCGCCTCGGCATGCTGTGCCTGGACATGAAGCTCGTCTCGCGGCTGAGGGGCCTATCAAGCAGCAGCAGCAGCAGCAGTAGCAGCAATGGCAACGGAGCTACCTCGCCGGGCTGCACCAACCTTTCGCCACCAGCGATGGCCCAGCTCTGCGTGCAGCCGGATAAAAAGCGCTTGCCGAGACGAGGCAGCGGTGGGACTGTGAGTCCTGTGAGCGATGAGAGGGATTCAGGGGATGACGATGGGATACCGACGATAAGGATTGTTAGGGACAGATCGAGGTCGGTGTGTATGCCGGTGCTGACGTCCTCGCAGCTGAGACACCTGCATCGACGCGCCAGTCATCATGTGTAAGGATATGGTTTTTTTTTTAGAAGTATATGCTTATTTTTATAGAAGTAGTTGCTTTTGAGAGGTGACTTACTTTCTTTTTCTGTAATAAAAAATTTATTGCGCTCTAAATAGCGCGAATATTCACCTTTTATAAAATGAGTTACTATTGTCGGGTGGCTTTATTGTTATGAATACAAGTGCCTTTTATTTATATTTAACGACGTAGAAGAGAATTAAAAAATAGTTTGTAAGAAAAATGATAAAAAGTGGATTACGCTTTTTCGTGCAATGTACTTGAAGGTATAATGAAATATTTTATCAATATGTTTTTAAACAGGATCACAAGGTATGATCCTCTGAAAAATGTATGTTCCCGAGCGGTGTACTCTGCTAAGGCATTTTCTGAAATGTATTCCTGTAATCCCCCTGACCCGTTTTATCTTTTTTTTTTTTTATATGCGGAAGTTCCCAACTTAATCCCGGGAAAACTGAAAAAGTAAACTCAATGTCGCGAAGTAAATTTAAACTTCAAAAGAATAAAAATTCACTTTGAATAATAAACATTTGTTTCGCGCTGACTCAATTTCACTTTGCTAGATTCGCTTACACCGTTTCGTACTCGCGAACTTTTCGCTTCGTTTGCAAAATCCGACGTATTAAATTTTTCATTCTCCACCCGACAAACGAATACCATAAACCTCAAATACATAAAACAGTAACTAATCCTCATTACGAAATATTTATATTCGCGCTCTCAGCGAGCCACTCAGAATCTGTCGAGCGATAAGCCAAATTAAAATAAAACAAAATCGCACGTGCCCGCTCAGATAAAGCAATTACAGCAGAGCCACTGGCTTATCACCAGCCAACGCGTCCCAATTAGCAAACCTACACCGCGCGTTTAAACGCGTCATCAGCGGCACCATCCAGTAACAAAAAAAAAACCATCCCAACAAATTCACGAATTTTAACGAGCCACGTGTATCAAATATCAAACGCACTCGACACTACATAACTCCCGCACGCCGCTGATTTTACGTTACGCGTTTTGACGAAAAGCAGAGGAGGCGTCCGCCCGACACTCACGCAGGCGCACACTGCGTTTAACCTCGATAGATATATAGGCTAATGTTTCTCCCTCCTCCTGTCCGCGTCGTTGTAAAACGAGCGATTAACGCCGCTGATATTCCGAGGCGCGTGGACGCGCGAATCAAAGTGGAGCGCGCGTGGGTTTATGGATTTCGATGTAGATTTTTCTTTTTTTTTATCGGCATTGCGTGGGAGTTGGCGATCGGTCGTGCGGTTGATAAGATCGGGGAGGTGGTTTTTCTTTTTATTTTGTTTCGGCCAGCGCGATCTGATTGTGGCCGGAGGGAATTATTAGGTAAGTGGGGAGATGAGGATGAATTAGTGTATTAATGATTAATTGTCGTCGATTTGCCTGGAACGGAATGCGTAAGGTGGTATTTGGAATAAGTGAAAATTAAAATAATTATAACATTTTAACGGGTATGATGACAAGGTTTTATATAATTTCCGATCGTAAACTGAGTCCTAACAACGTGTAAACTGTAATCCGAGTTTAAAACTGCATAAAACCGTCAGTCAAAATCGCACATAAAATCTATAATCGTTTCTATAACAAACACAGTACCATCAAAATCTCAAAACTCACACAAAAACATAAACACACACAAACCCTCAGCAAACCTCAAATCCCCCGAGAACCGCAGCCCAAGCAGAATCCCCTTAATTTCATTGTCACCATTAAAACCTCAACAAGCGCGCAAAACATCCCGCACTCCAACCATAATCCCGCCAAAGCACCCACAACCTCAAAAGCCTTTAAATCCACCTCAATCGACAATCCCGGCCCCGCACTCAAAGTATATACCCAATCTCGAGAAGCGCATTTTAATTAATCTACTCTCGCAGCGCTGAAGTAAACAATCTTCGCCCGTGCGTCTCGCAATCCTCCTTCAACCTCGCCAGATATTCCAATTCAATTCAGCATTCGCATCGTCGTAAAAGCGAATTGCTCGGATTAATTCAGCCGTGAAAATACCGTCTTTAAAAACCAGCGCGACGGCTTTTGATTCCTTAGTGACGCAGAGTCGCAGGGAATTGATATATATTTATCAGGAGGGTTAGAGAGCAAACACTAGGCGCGACGTTGATACAGCAGAAGGGATTTATGTACACTAATATCGCAGGTTGGAATTAGCGCTGACATACTGAGCGTCGCTTGTTCGACGTTGCCGAGCGGAGAGAGGATCTGTGTATACAGATGCGTCGTATTGTTCGCGCGGAGCTGTAAATTTGACTTGTTGATCTCCCCCGAAGGAGAAAGTAGCGCGCTGTTTGGTTATTGGCTGTGTATCCGCTTGGATATATAGATTTGTTTACTTCCTTTTAATATACAACCCGCGCGCTAAACTAATTAAGTGCTGTTCATTAGGTTTGTCTTACATCTCTCACAGCGTTCAGTAATAAACTATAACCTTACAACTCCTGACTCAGCTTAGGACTTACCCACCTGCGCAGTTCCCGAAAATCCATTAGCCCCGGCGAAATCTCAGCAAACTCGGCGCGTTAAACTTCGACATCGCGCCCTGCGACGTCCAATCGCCTCTCCCTCTCTAAAAAAAAGCGAAAAAAAAGAGGACTCCCCGCACGAAGAAAACAAAGAAACTCGACGAGAAAATCCGCTCGATTCGCCAGTGTAAAATCGGGAGAGGCCGTTCCCTCACACGTACAGACACCTACACAGAGAGACGATATATCGGGGCGTCGAGTAATAGGGTGGTAGAGTCGTAAAAGTCGTCGTCGTCGGCTTGACCCGAGGCGCAGCGTCTTTAAAGGCGAGAGCGCGCGACCTCAGCCCGTTCTCATTAACCCAGATATATTTACACGTATAGCGCCGGGGATGGAGGAGATAGGGCAGCAGCCGCGGAGCACTCAGGGCTGAGCCTTAGCCGCGAAATTTTTTAGATTCAAAGCTGGGGGGGGGGGAGCGAAGAGGGATGGATTGTGGCTAAGGTCAGCGGCTTTGCTGGGCTTTCCCGAGCTGGGAGCCGCTGATGATGGATAGGAATTCGAGCTCTCGGGCGATTCGCGGGCTTTTTTGTTTCGAGGGTGTAGCGTGTACGGCTTTGCCGCTGGAGGAGGATGATTGGACGGCTAGATAAGGTGGGAATCTGGGTGAAAGGGAGATAAGCGCTCTGGGGAAGGTTGAGTGAAAGGAGATGAAGTTGTGAATGGATGCCGTAATTTTGAGCTGTTGGGAAAATTTTCAAAAATTTATAATATGATCAAAGATAAACAAAAGCCGAATTTTCGAGATCTCACGCGAAACTCAATCTCTCCCCGATACAAGCACGCGAACGATAAAATTGAAAAATGCAGGAACTAGGATAGACTGCATTTCTCGCGTGGTGTTTCGACCACTGGCGGGTCGTGCATCGAATAAACGTCTGACCGGAACCGTCCGCGTTCTACTTCGATTGACACACGTCGGCGCTCTTACATAAAACATAGGTAAACGCAGCCGCGTACGCGCGCTTTGATAAACAAATAAATTATTCTAAACTCGTTCTGTATTAATGCGGCTGGGTAAAGCCCGACGCCTATTGTCGAAACGAATGAACGGGGCACTTTGAATGCTGATAAGAGGAAAATTAAATTTCCTCTTGGAGGGTGTTATATAGCGGGTATAAGATCAAAAATTTATGGTTCGGAGAAAAAGGTGGCTTTTCTTAAAACGCTAAGACGAGAGGTATATAAAGCAGCGAGATGAATAAACATTATGGCTTTTATCGCGGTATTTGGGAAAATTTACTACCAGCCCGTTTTTGTGAGGTAAGTTTATGGGAGGTGGTTGCTTTTAAAATTAAAGTTGTTAATATTTATTTCCAGGTAGTAATTAACGTGAAATATTTCGCTCTCATTAACTTTGTATTAACGTTCGACGTGGACTGATAATTAAGAAATAAAGTGAAAAAGGGGAATTTTCCGTTATTAATTGCGAGAGCGGATGAGGCGCCGCTCGATGATATTTAGAGTGAAATTTTTTTGATTAACGGGGTTAATTGCGTACTAATCACTTTACTCGATGTCATCGAGTTAATAACTTTTTCTTGGTATCTGACAATTTACACGTTATTAAAATTAAGTAGAATCTGACCATTTTTCTTGAAACAGCTATCAATAATTTACAAAATAATTTTTTGTAGAACGCGTAACTATTATGAATATTAGGTAAGACATAAGTAGGTTATGTATCGAAATATTTGACGTTCTTTTAAACGTAAAAGAGTTCAGAACATATTACGTAAATTTCACGTCTTTCGAGTAGAAGTCAATACCCAAAGGCTTTAATTCTAAAAGTTCAGTGCGGTATAGTACCACTGGAGAGTTTCCTATCAAAAAGCAATAAATTATGTACTTATATCATACCGATCGATAAAAAACCACTCATAAATATTGTGAAATTGCAAAAGATTTTATTAGACAGTAAATTTCCGCGTAGTAGTTGAAATGTTATTTTTTTACTACTTTAAACATTATGTGAAACGTTATTAAAGTGAAGCATTAATTTAACAAAGTATACAGTGTATAATAAAATACAATAACGTTTTATTAATAGTGCACAGCATATCATTTTTAAAACGGTTTAAAAGATCCCCGAGCTTCGTAATTACAAAGAAAAATAACAATTTTGCGTAAAATTACTTTTTAAATCGCTCAAAGCGCCAACGTCACGTCTTCACAAAAGAAACATTCATTCGAAAGAGGAACTCAACGTCCCGAGTAACTAATGACATTTCGCAACAATAATTCTACCCGCAAAAATGACACGACTCGTCCTTTAAAACTTCCATCCACTTTTTCAAACTCCAAACTTTAGCCCCTCCACCTAAACCATCCCAGAAAAACCCTCCCATAATCTTCTGATCAAAAAATAAAGGCTCCATCAAGAATTAGTGCCGAAAGCCACGTATACTTTCCCTCTCTCCCGTCGTAATGTCACGTAAACAAAAAAAAGGAAGGACGGAAGCTTAAAATTCACGAGCTCTCAAACTTGGTCTGGGAGTAAATTGACAAATTACGCCGCTTTATATAAACACGGGAAAATTTACGTGCGGCGATCGCTTAATTCTTTAATGCGCTCCATTCTCAACTCTCCATTTCCATTGGTTCAATAATCGCCCGCTGTGTGTTGTATTATTTAGTCGGCCGAATTAAGCTGTTAGCCGAGAGTCGGTATGTGTGCTAAGGGTTATAAGCTGACAGAACGAGAGCACGAAATATATTTCAGAAGCTATAGCTATTGCGATGGATTTGATCGAGCGTTTAAAGATCCAGGCTATTCTATACAAGGCACTCGAATTATTTTATCGCTCTCACCCACCAAACTGCATTGCGAGTACAGATGCTAGAATTTTGGCACAGCGGATAACATCCGAAGGCCAACTGACAGATTCGCTCACTAAAACCATCCAAGCTCGAGAAAAAAAACTGCTGATAAAGGCAGTGTAATCAATGCCAACTTAACCCACCCTCTCGCCCCTGAACCTGACAACTTTCGACATCCGGCTCTCCACTGTCAATCGAAAAATTAAAATATTCAAGCTGCAAATCGAGCAGCGCGTCACAAAGTGAACTTCCAATCTCCCGCGGCGATCAAAGGCGAGCTATAGCTTACGCTTATCGCGATGCCTTTCATTGGGCATCGATTAAGGAGGCGCCGTCAGAGATGAAAATCTCTCCGGGGCGCTGAAAATAAGCAGCCGGAAATAATTTCCCGCCCTATCCTACATCTAGCTGACGTCTCTGCGCGGCATCTTTACGCAACCATTGACCTTTTTTCGCGGATTCCGCGCTCTGGTTATGTATGGCAAAGAACCATTAAGCTCGTGTGTTTCGATCGGACGAGGGAAAAATGCTGGCTGCGTGCGTTTGAAGGGTGGCGAAATTCAATTAAATCGATAAGGATTTGCGAGCGAGTGACTATCTTCTCGCATCGACGGGTAATTCGGTTTGTAATTTACGGAGTCTTCGGGGACAATTTTAATTAAGCGCGCCCACGCTGCTTGATAAATAGTAATGAACGCGTCAGTGCATGATTCTGAATTTTCGGAAATTCATTTAATCCGATAATAACGTGAATGCTTTATAATAGCCCGCTTTTAAATCTATTATCAAAAGACCTTGCGTAGGATTTTTAAAGCGAATAGAACAAAAGATCGTGAATAAATCATTGTTGGAAGCTGATTTTTAAAACCGCGCGAGAGATAAATTTCCCGGACTGCGGCGCATAAATTCGGTCTCGAGCAAACTTTGTAAATGAATGACTACGCGAACGTGCCGGCGTTCGTCAACTAAGCAACAAACCTTATTCTCTATTTCATATTCCGCCCGCATCTAGTACGACCCAATTCACCGATCTATTTGTATTATAAATGATTGCGATAGTCTGCAGTTTATACAAATAGGACGTTACACTTGTTAATTGACAGAAAACAATTAATGAATGCAGCGTGAAGGGGCTGGAGGTGGAGAGTTTTATTTTATACTTGCGTTTAAATTTATAATCGATTATCGATTATTAAAAGTTTAATAGGCTTGGTGAATTGAATGCATGCAGAAAATTTATGATTTATCTTTTTCTTGATTGTATCTTATCGCGTGAAATTGGATGGACTTATTTTAATTTATACTCTTTCATTTCTATAAAAAAATGTTATATTTCTGAAAATAATATTTTCTCTTTCAGAAAGGAAATGACCACATTAAAAATTAATTACTCTGCCCAGTGCACTGCATTAAACTTAATAAACTCGTATAAAAATAATAAAAATAGAATTATTATAAAAAAAACCCTTATTTTACACACTCCACATACGCTGTTAAACCCCATTATTCTACCACCGATTCAATTACGTTGACCTTTCAAAGCAAAACCCGCCTCGGCCCCCAATTATATAAATTAGGTCTGCTTTAACAGGACCGTAATGCCAACGAAATCAAATCAGTAAATAACGACCGTCGACGCGAAAATCCACACATGTCAGCTACCCTACCCCAACCCCTCTATTCCCTGCCGTATAAAAAAACAACAGAAATATAAATATCGTGAACTAAATTTTCACTCACACCAATCACAGCCAAATTCCACGACGACGAATTTCGCGCGCCTGGCCGAGATAGCAGACCAACTCGGGCCGCGTGCCACTTATCGGGCGTGCCTGAATAATTAATGCAGCCCTCCCCCACTTTACTATATGTGCGCACATATTCGAAAGCGCTTTGGTCGGGGTGGTAACCACGATTATATGTATATATTATGCATAGAGGGAGACTCCAGCTCTTATCGGTTGCGACTGAGGTTTCTTAGGTGTGGGTGCTGCTGAACGATGTTTTTTTTTTTTTTTTTTGAAGGGTGATATAAAGGTTTGAATAATGCGGGCGTGAAATTGATTTTTCTCTTTACAAGTGTATTGATAAGGTTTTTAGATGGGTGGTTGAGGGTATGGGAAGGTGGCTGTTGATTTTGACAAAATGGCTGGAGAAGTGTTTGCTGATAGATTATATTGGGCATTAAAGAACATGGGTTTTATTTCGTTGAGGTTTTTATTCGACGTTTGGTTACTGGTGCAATTGATTTTCGTGAAATAATTTATGCGGTATGTACAGCTCTTACCGCTCACTGCGAGCCGATAATCGTTCGCTCTTTCTATTTTATTTAGAAAATCGTATTCCCTAAAATGAGGTAGGAATTACTCTATTTCTGCTATAAAAAATTAGAATTATTAGTATATTTAAATACAAATGTTTTGAGAAAATAATTAATACTTGCTTATAAATTTAAAAGCACCCGCCGTAAGGTATGCTAATCCGAATGTGTATGTAGCTAAAATGGCAGTATATCAGAAGTAACCGCAAACGTGTAAGTCATAAAATTTTAGGTGAAAAATAATAATAACCCTATTGTAAATTGCTTAGTATGTAATGAAGGTTTTAAAGATTTTAACAAAGACTAATAAAAAAGATTAATTTCAATGCAAATATTATACATGAAATTTTGAATATTTACATTTAATCTATCTAATTTTCTAATTTTGTAATCCATTTAATGTTATGTGCATTAGTTTCCTTGTTTCCTGGAAATTTTGCTTCCCGTAAATGTGCATTAAATTTAATCTGAAAACGTGTAAATATGTGAGACGGGTAACTCGTTAGAAGAATTAAGTTTTTATGTATTCGATTATATATGCGATGTTGCCGTTTGAGGTAGGGAATATTATAAAGATGATTCTAGACATTACTCTTTGAATATATGTAGAAAAATCTAAGATCGCCGCATAAATAATGGAGAAATATTTCTTATAGAAAATCACATTCGAGATCATATTTAACGTATATAACTTATAAAAGTCATCAGTTTATGGCTTAACGATAAATTATGAGATTATATATCTATTGATTATGTGATTATATATATATAATCTCATAATTTATTAATACTTGGCGTAGTCATAATTATAATTTACTCAACAAATAAAAAAGCTATGTCAAATAAATATTCTACATATGCTTCTTTGCATATGAACATTTAACACAAAAATTATCAAAACACAACAAGTCTACATTTTCTTTTTACATGAGCACAACTAACTTTTAATAGTGTTAACAAATTTAAATAAGGATTTTGAATAAAATATAAAGTGAAAAATAGAAATATCATTAGAAATCTAGACAATTTATATGGCATTAAAGCTTCAAGCCATCTCAAATAAGCTAAAAATGTTTGGCATTATTTGATGGAATTAGTATTCATCAATTTCGTTTCAGATCTCTTGTTATCAAGTGCAAAAATGAAAAGCAAAAACAGTGTAATAAAAATGTATACATCTTATGTAATTGGCAGTTTTTCTCTTTTCATAGATACTTAAACAAAAAATTTTTTCAACCTCTTCAATAACATCGCCAATACGATTGCAAAAAAGCGTAAAAAACAGCATCGATCTGTTTCCTATAATCGGCTTAGAATCGCTATACGAATATTTCCAAGCAGAATTCAAACGAAATTGGCCTTCATATCCATCAATTTCAAAGTAAAATCATTCCATCAAAATTAAAAACATTCAATGGCATCTATACACCTCACCCCACAAAATCCAAAACCAGCCAAACCATCCAAACTCATGTCCGCAAAACCACCCCACTCACATCCCTCCATCCTCGCTCGAAATCAAAGCCCTATCAAAACCCGCTCTCTTATCAACCCCATTTTTCTCCAGTCCCGCAGCTCCGCGCACACCTAAATCCCCTCTCCATCTCCATATCCACATATACACACGCAGACCTGTGTGTGCTCTCTGTCCGCGTGATATTGAATTTATCGTCATCCGATCAGCCTATTCCTCACTGCAGGCAAAAAAAGTAACAAAAATATATAGTCGCGAATCCAGGCCGTCGCGAAAATCCCACGATTTATCTCCCTTTCAGCCTCCTCCCTCTCTCTCTCTCGAAATTATAAGCGCTGAATTATCGTCTATTTTCTCTCTACGCGCGAGCCGCGTGATTTGCGATTATGCGCGCAAGCTGGTTTTCAGGTCAGAGCGCGTCGCCAGCCGCGAGTGCAGTGAAAAGAACGGACGATGCGCGCTCGATGGGGGCACATTGAGATAAGACGGTTTGAGCTGCAAGGAGATTATTTGGGCAAGAATGGCTACTTTTGAGCTGCTGCATTTGCATGCCTGATTAGATGGTTAGCCTTGGGTGGGGGATTAATTTCTTATTTTGGGAAAATCTAGGCTGGCATCTGGGGCTGAGAGGTGAGTTGTGCGACGGCTTGTTTTTAGATATGTAGATAAGGGTGTAAAAAAAAAAAAAATGGAAATGCATACACGTGGTGTGTGAGGGGTGGAATAAGGTCAGTTTGTAGCGGTGGTTGTAATATGAAATATTTATAGATATCCTTTTATGAATTTTATTAATGGATAAATATTAGGAATTATTTTTAAATATCTTTTTTTCATGCTATTTCCAGTTTAATCTGAGTGAAAAGCGTGTTTTATTACTATGAAGTTAAATCAAAAGCTATTAAACTGCATATCCTTTTTGATGCACAAACGGTGTATAAATTTCCGCGATTTCAATTAAAAACGTTTATACATCGTTTTTCATCGGATATCACTATCACATCATTTTAAAGGATCAAACATTTCAAAATATTAGTTCCATCAAATCCCAGCACAATAACAATATCCACTCCAGCATCAAATCCAACCACCCACAGTAACCATTAAAATCATTACGCAAACCGTCAGCTCATGCAGCGAGTTCTCGACAGCCTTGGATTAATTAACATAAACTATCGCAACGCACAGCTCGCGCGGTAATTACATTCGAAATTCACTAATCCTCTAACTGCATCAGCTCTCCAGACGGAAAGCGAAATCCACCCTCGTAATTAACGTTTCCCCCACGTGTGCAGGAGGAAAAAAGCGCTGAAGGGTTGCACGCGTGAAAAACAAAACGGGCGTCTGGGAAAAAAAATGAAAGGAGCGTCTGCGTGGGCGGTGAAAGCCGGGCGTCTGGCTGGTTTTTCTTTCTTTTTTCACGCGTGAACGCGATACAATAAAAAAAAAAGGCAAGGGTGCGTGAAACGAGCGCGCCGAAAGCCCTTGAGGAAATTCAAGCTGTTGTGCGCCAGCGGCGGGATTTTAATGCGTATATAGCTGTGCGAATATTTTAACGAGAAATTAAATATTGCTAGGGATTGTTTTTTAAAGGTTGTTGTTGAATTTTGTGAAGGTATAGGTGTATACTTAATTGTTGTTGAGATGATTAAACTTCGAGGGAATTTCCTTAGAGGGTTCGACATGAACGGATGGCTCTTAGATTTATTGCATTGCGCGTAGAAAGGAGCATGCGAAAGTTTGCGCGTGTTTTCATTTGTTTAAGTGATTATTTTGAGTATTGGATTGTCGAGGGGACCGTGAATTATTGGGAAACTTGAGTCTGCCAAGGCATTAACTTTTCGCAAAATTAATGAGAGATTATGATGTTTAAGTAATGATGTTATATCCCAAATGGGTTTATGAAATTTTGAAAAACAATACCGAATTTGACATTACATTAAGAAAAGTTTCTATGATAAATTATACAGTTCTATAAAGCTATCACATTTCTGTAAATTTCCAAAAAATTACCATATTTTGTAGAAAATTTTAGAAGATAAATTTTACTAAAAATATTAGAAGATTTAGTAAAGTTCTAGTAAATTTTCCTAAAAATCGGAATTTTTTTGATTTTTACATAGTCTATTACCGCTTTACAAAATATTCTAACAATTTCTCCTACTTTTTTTTCTCTATATAAACATATTTTTTCAACGCAATCACAACACTACGAATCACAAAAATCCCTCATAGTAATTCTCAAAGACACAGAGACACCCAGTAAAAAAGCATCTCTCGCCGACAAAGAACATCGTCATCCCCCGAATTTGCATCTGCCGCTATCAGGGCCAAGTCCCACATCCATACTCCTTTACCCATCGCGCTCGCTCGTACACATCCATAAAACGCAATCCCCCGAAGTGCAGCATCCGCCTCTCTCCTGCATATATCCCCCCGTCGTCTGCTGAGCTTGGAAAGGAAAAATTATTACCTCCGTCGCTCTCTATCTCTGCATAAGGTCCTTCGCGAAAGTAGAGCATTCTCAAGAGATTCGGCCGCTATATATCTGCATAGACCCTTCAATTAAGCCCTCCTTCAGTCGCTACATATCTCCACAAATTCGAGACTACGTCGAGGCGTTCATTAGAAGAGCCTCGGCATGCTAAACAGACACTCGCTGAAAGCGCGCGTACTTATGTATATGTCAATAGCCGGCGTGTCCGGTGCACGGAAATCGGCTTTCGCTGAGAGATAGGGAGATGCTTGGGGTGTATACAAATCTCGAGAGCGTTGAATGTGAAACGAGGCTGCTTTCTTCTGTTGCAGATCCTCGACGGACACGGTTGCGCGCCGGGGCGTGCTGTCCCGGAGATGCTACGGCAGCGTCGAGATGGTGAGTATATACGTATATATATTTATATACATGAGCATGGAAATATTTATACTTACACGCCGGCCGCCGCGAATATGTATGCGCCGCTTTTGCATAATGGCGAGAGCGAAGGGAGATGCTTTGTGTACGTGGATATGAGATGGCTGTTTCTTTTTTCAATTTTTTTTCTACGGCCTCGATACAGGTGGATGAAATTTTTTGAGATTTTGCGATGATTGGCAGTGATTTGTATATATAGATGCTTGTGAATTTTGAGATTTAGTATTGGAAAGATAAATTAGTTGACTTAGCATCAATATAATGTAAATATGAAGGTTAAATAATGAAAATATTAAAATTCCATAAAAAAATATGCATAATAAAGAAAAAGTACGCTCACCAAGAAGATTTTAACTAGTCGAGTTGAATTCCGAGAATGTATTCGCAGCAGTTGAATTCCCTTGTGATCTTTCTAATTAAGTCTGGAAAAGTTTTTTTACAAATGTTCAAACAGTCGTGACTGTAGTCAAGCATCGTATATACAAGTCAGAAAGATGAGATTGCTTAAAAAAAAATTCAAATTACACAGAAAAGTTAAGTATAAAGTTCGAAAAGAAGCATAATTTTTACCATGCAAATCTATTTCCAAGTAAAACATACTCCAACCGCCCCTAAAATCCCCAACAAAAACATAACCTCAAAAAACCGTCTCCACATCGAAAAACTCTCACCCATCCCGCTCATCAATCCCAAAACCCATCCCCTCAACTCACCAAACATCAACCCCATCAACAAAAACTCACCAAAACAAACCTCATAAACTTTCTTCTCCGCAGCTGCCGCAGATCGAGCAGGACGGCGTGGACGGCCGGCGCTTCCGCGTCGAGAACGGCGACTCGCCCGGCGAGAAGGAGGAGGTCAGTGTATACCTAAAACTCGCGACGTCAACCATATCCGCCTACTCCAACATAGATATATAAGTATACTCTCCTACAGCTCGTTACAGAGCCACCCCCGTGCGCTCCTGCAGGCGGCTAAGCGGCTTACTAAGATTCCACCTCTCTCCGACCCCTTTTTTTTCTTCTCCGCCGCGTAAGTCTGTGTATAGCTACACGCCCGCACTCGCGGATTAAACTTTCTTTTCTGCTTCTTCTCAGCGAGCCCTTCGCTAAGAACGAGTAAGTATAAGTATACACTTGCCGGCGCGTTGATACAATAACACGCCGTAAGAAGTAAAAGGAAGAAGATGAAGCGGCGACCCGTGGAGATAGCTACACAGAGTAATCCAGCCAGGGATATACGCGATTTCGAGAAAGTTTCTTTATTAAAAGTAATAATTAAAGAGGAGATATAGCATTGATACACGTCGAACTTTTTTTTATTTTATTTTAGCTTTGTCTATTTTTGCTCGCGCCCTCGCGTTGCTGGTGGAATAGGGACGAGGATGTAGGGGAGCGGTCTCTGCGTGCGTGTAGTTTTTTTTATATGGGGGATGAGTGAGAGGAGGAAGGATTGTAATCTGCTTAGCTAATGTGTGTGTAGGACTGTGGGAGAGAACGGCAGGGTTAATTGAGCGGTGATGTGGTGAGCGGTTGGGATATTTTTTTTTTTGTAGAGGAAAAAACACGTAATGTGTAATTTAGAAGGGCGAATGGGATGCCCTAAGTAATTCAATAATCGTTCGTCAAGTTTTTCTTTTCTTTTTTTTTAGTAAATTCTATTGTGTATTCTTAAAGAAACTATTTCTATAAACATTATCAAAGATGATGAGTAGAATCATATCTCAACCAGCTCTATAAACATCCCAAATAAAAATACAAAACACAACAAATAAAAATCGCCAAAACTCGGCCAGACGTTACCAGGCCCGACGAGTCCAAAAACCCGCTCACTCAGTTCAAAGTTCAACCCTCGCCTATATACCGTCCCCGAAACAGATACACATACAATCGCAGCGATAAATCCGAGACGAAAGTCCCGCTCGGCTTGAGAAAATAGTTTCTTTATTACTTTTCTTGCTGGCACATCAGCTCGATTTTTCCTCTCCTATATATCTCTTATTTCCTCGAATAACGTCGCGCGCGGGCGAGATTCCGCGCAGGCTGCAGTTCGGCCGCTGAATTCTAATGGAATGCTTTTCTTTTTCTTACCTGGAGAAGATGTTCGGATCGCCGAGTACGCCAGTGCTGGAGAATCCAGAGTACCAGACGCGCTGGTACTTCAAGTATTTTCTCGGCAAATGTGAGTATGATTTTTTTGGTTTTTGGATTGGGGTTAGGGGTTTTTTTGATGGTTGCTGGAGGAAAGTGAGTTATTGGCTTTAAAGTTTTAGAGCGGGTTTAAAGAGGGTCGTTAGAGAGGATGTAAGAGGGTTTTTATGGTCGTTTATGTTAAGGAGATTAGCATCTTGTATTTCAATATGCTGTTGCAAGTTTTCTTTGGAATAATGAAGATGGAAAATCAATATTAGTATAATCGGTTCTTATTAGTTTCAATATTGAGATATTTTTAGAGTACTTATATTTTCTATATATATTGCGTTAAACAATTTTTATTGTAAATATCAAGGTATCTTATGTTACAGTATAAACAACGCTTTTTATATTAAGTTGAAACAAATTAAAATTATATTTTTTATTGTAATTGTTATTATATTGTATGCCAAACCACAAATTTTATTTACACTACATACTATACTTTTACTCTGTACTAAAATTAAATACCAAAAAATTTAAAGTTTTTTTAAGAACATACACATAAATTTAACGAAATTATTATATGCAAAAACATATGTCAACGATTGAAACTATTCAAAAACCAATCCTTTAATTAAACCTATTTTACAATCACTTTTAATCCATCACAATGCTTTCAATCCATCGAATTAGAGCACATCTTACTCAAGTTTAAACCAGGTCGTTTCAGCCGGCATTTCCATTCAATTGTCCCCGTCCTCGTCTCCAGTTTCCTTTTTCTCCTCCTCGGAAATCCAGACACGCTGGCCACCTATATACACTCAATCCTCTCCCGTTTCATAAACACGTCCACTCTCAACAAAACAGCCCCAATCAATTGCACACACCTTACCCCATCAAAAATCAACGCATCAAAATTAACGAATCTCCAACCGACTCATCAAGCCTCCTCATTATACCTCCCTCTGCAAAAAAACAAAGAATCCTCATCATCTCGTCTAAAATTAATTCTCTCTCTCTTTTCCCTCTCGACCCGCAGTGCACCAGAACTACGTGGCGGCGGATCACGAGAGAAACCCTTTGTTCCTGTCGGTGGTTATCAGCGAGGGCGGCGATCAATGCGTGCCTCATTACCGAGTGATACTCTGGCGGCGCACGGTGAGTCTGATGCAAACACTTTCATCATTTCAACTACTGCTCCTCTCTCTTCTTCTCTATGCCTTTTTTTTCCATAGCGACTTTCGCATGTGTGCGCTGTATGCACTGTGGAAATCGATATATGCTCAATGTAGATATGTGTTGTATGATCGCAGGGCGCGCAGAAGATATCGCTGCCGTACTCCACCAACAGGTCGATGACCGTCAGGCAGATACTCAGGTGAGAGAGAGGGAAGGGTTTGGATGTTTTTGCGGGGGTGGTGATGTATGCGTTGACGAGGAGTCAGCGCTTTGATGATCGGTCTGGGTTTTGTTTATTTTCTCTGACTTTTTTGAAGTGAATAAACTGGTTTTTGTGGATTCGAAATGTTGTTTTGTAAAGGTTTATATGAAGATATTTGTAGAAGAAATAATCTATATAATAATCTAGAGTTTTCTCTTAATTTTATGTGGACTTAAGTAATTTATTTCGATTATGAAATCATTTTGATAAATACATAACGTCAGATACACGAGCCTAAAGTATTAAGAAACAAGCATTACAAATGTTAGCAATACTTCAACGTATCTCTATTTGTAATCATTACGCAAAGGTAATTCGATTAGTAAACACCTTAATTACAGCAGAAATTTATGATAGCAATTTTTACGCGTCCGTTTCCATATCTTAAACATAATCCACGCCTATTCAATAACATCCAAACAAACTCATTTAGCCAACTTTTTTTTACAACTCTCAAATATCAAACAACAAAATCAACAAAGTACAACCGAAAAACCTTTTCATCATCTTAAACGAATTCCAGCAATTACTTCGGCATAGAGAAGCTCGACAAGGCGCCAAGGGAGGTCGTCTCTCCGGAAATTCAAAAGGTGCGTGTTCTATAAAAAAAAGCGAAAAAACGTCGCAAAAAGAAAGTGTATTCACCCACACCGACACAACGAACTGGATTGATTAACTCCTGGCTCTTTATTTTTAGGACCTGCTATTATTAGAGGAGCAGGAAGGCTCGGTGAATTTCAAATTCGGCGTCATTTACGCGAAGGAGGGCCAGACGACCGATGACGAAATGTTATCAAACGGTATATATACGCACACACTTGAATTTCATGAGCCGTAACTATACTGCGCCTCGGAGTAATGAATGAAAATGGCTTTATTCATTTGACGTTTTGATAAGTCCGCTTTTATTCGGAAAACGAGCGAAGATCTTTATTAAGAGGCGCGGAGATAAGAGCGTTAATAACCGAATTTATTTTTATTTTCGCTTGCGAGTAACGCTGTAATAATGGGCCGGCCTTGCCGTATTTATCGAGGGATAAATATTTATGCGCTCGGACTTTAGATAGCTGGGTAAATTTGCATCGACTTTGTTGGAAATACTCAAAGCGTCGACTGAATAGATACGCTAAATTACTGGCGTTAAAAATAGACCATTGATAAATAAAATTTATAATTCTGAAAAACAGAAACCGGAAGCCCGGAATTCGAAAAGTTCCTAGAGGTTCTGGGCCAGCGGATCCGACTGCGCGGCTGGGACAAGTACAGGGGCGGCCTGGACATTAAAGGTAAGAAGATTGCTCTTGAGTTACGAGCGGCCTATTTAATTGCTCGTCCTTATTATCGCGCTTGTCCTTGAGCCTTATGATTCCTCCCTTTTTTTTAACGGCTTGATTGCTCGGTGGAAAATTTTGAGGGGACGTGGAAATCTATGAATGATGGCGGGTACTTTGAGGGAATTTATTGGCGCTTTTCTTTTTTTCTTTTTGCATAAAGTAGTGCGCGCATGCAAATTCGCAGCGATAAAGCAGGAACGTTAGAGGGAAGGATTTTTCTTTTTTAATACCGCGAAATGTCATTTTTATCATTGTCGATCGGCTTGCGTTGGAGGGCTTTTTAAAATTTTAAATGTATATCGGGACTTATCCCCAATATTTCTTTCGGATGAAGTGTAGAAATATTCAGGCAAGTCGCGGAAAAATTCCGAAGTCTTTTGTGGAAAAAAGAAATAATAGTTAAATGTTAAATCTGTCTTCACGTCCTCCCACGTTATGAATAAGACATTTTTTCCGCAGCGCATAATAATTTTATGTTAAAAGTATTAGAACTTATTTCTAGAAATAGTAAGGCCAATTAAGTTTTTATTTGAGCTCTCTCTATTTTTTAATACCTATTTTAATAAAAAATTAGAGTCATAAAATAATGTATCTCGGGTCATATCTCCTTTAAAATACTCTGCAAACATTAGATTTAATTCGACCGTATTATTCACGTCTGTACAAATGGGGCATATTTATTCGTTCACGTCACGATCAATTACACGGATGCATTGTGTTTACATGCGCGTTCATAATTCACATATTGTGCTAAATTGCAAATATTAAATTATCGAGGTCGCGATGGTATCAAAATGCGATACGTTTAGTGCACTATATCAACTTATCATAAATAAAAATACAGCTTTCCGCGTCCCCATAAAACGCAGCATTTCAACCGTCCAATAACTTGCACAAATTTATTTTCAAAGATAATTAAAATACATAACCCACAGTGTTTCAAAAAAACATTTTCCAATTAAGGTCGATTAAAACATGTTCGAATGGATCGGATCATTACCGCTTAGTCAAAACCGGGAGTTCGAAAAATTAATAGAAACATGAGCCTAGCTCACCTGCATCATTAAAATTTCTCATTACACAAATTCTTCCAATTAACAAAGCAAACCAAACACCATTAAATCCCTCCAAACCTAAAAATCAAATTACAAAACCCACTACATCCCAGTTAATCGTCTCTCACCCTCCAATCCCAGCAAAAGCCTCACCTTAATCGAACCCCTCACCCTGGCTATAATCAATATCTCACCTCATCCTCGACTGATTATTAACCGCAGGTGACATGACGGGCAAGGAGAGCATCTACACGGTGTACGCAGGCCACGAGGTGATGTATCACGTGTCGACGCTGCTGCCCCATTCGAAAGACAATCCCCAGCAGCTGGAGCGCAAGCGGCACATTGGCAACGACATTGTTAATATTATCTACACGGACGACCCCAGCCTCCTCGAGACCTTCAATCCCAATTGCATCAAGAGCCAGTTTACTCGTAAGTAGGAATTCAGCGATTATGATATATGCGGGTGACAGGTTGGATGAATAGCGCGAGCGCTTGGTGAGAAGGATGCTTTCGATAGATAATTATGCGTAGTTGATTTTGGGTGATGGAATGGGTTGGTTAATGAACTGTGAGTGATTATCGATTTTGCAGGATTATTATTTGATTTTGATTGTAACAACGAAAATTTAATTTTATCTTTTATATAGAATTATTATTTCTTTTCGATTGTAAGGAGAAAATGTAATTTTGTCTTTTGCAGAATTATGATGA
The DNA here is from genome assembly GCA_900480035.1 of Eupelmus urozonus. Taxonomy (NCBI): domain Eukaryota; kingdom Metazoa; phylum Arthropoda; class Insecta; order Hymenoptera; family Eupelmidae; genus Eupelmus; species Eupelmus urozonus. The sequence goes on along the minus strand of UELX01000389.1, from coordinate 47,753 downwards.
TAATTTACAGAAGCTGCATTGCAGAAAAATTTTCACTTCTTACTAGAATATTCCAAACGAAACTCGACTCACTTTCTCATGTGACCCTTTTTCAGGATTGAAGAAAACGGGTTTGAAACATTAAAAACGAGACGATCTACAATACACCATTACCTTAACGACCCTTTATATAATATAACTACGACGGTATAATGCGCTCACTCAAAATTGAAAAAAGAATTCTCCCTGGTATAACAACGCTCAGATCCTTTCAAAGTTCAAAGCCTCTCGACAGCTCGCTCGCGCCATAAAAAAAAAGCACAGAAAAAGGCATAAAAGAAAAAACAACGTCTTCGCATTATTCCCATCTTCTCGTCCGCGCCGGGATATAGCTCACAGCTTGCTATCGATCCCAAAAGCGATAAAAAGAAAAAAGCATCCGCAAACCAATACAAGCAACCACTAATGAGCATTTGAGTGCACGAACTCGCGCGCCGGATTTATATATAGTCCAGGTCAGCTGGAGACAATTAACGGACGGAGAAAGGAAAAAAGGTTGACCGAAAACAGGATCGAAAGCGGCTAAATGCCTGGCACCGGCTGATAAATGATAAAAGATACGCTATCGTTTCATTGCGCCCGGGTATTCTGTCGAGTATTCCAAGGATGTGTATTCTCGGGCTTTTCTCTTCGTTTCTTATCGGGGCGAAAATATATATTTATACATAGGTCATTTTTGTTATACCCAGCGGGAGTGATGCTTTCGGAATGAAATGAATTTTCGGTATTGTTATATCGCTTTGAAGTGATAGAATTCTGTGGGAGTACAAAGTTGGAAATTAAGTTTATGTTTGTAGAATTGCAATCTGATGAAAATTCGGAAGTAATTGTATTCCTGCAAAATATCCTGGGAAAACATTAAATATTATTCAGTCCCAGCGACTTGATTCATTTAAAATGCAAACAGTGATTTTCATTAAAAATGTATGCTTTTCCGATTACTCAATTACCACAAACCCACATGCTAAATTAATCAATTATCAAAATCATTAACAAACCTAAAATAACGATAAATATCAAGCTCTCCCCTAACGACTTACGCCCGCCCCAACTCCAGCTTCTCAAGCGGCTCCCTGTGATCGAGATCCAAATTAGAGATTCGCCTTATCGCCTCGCGGCACTACAAGTCGCCTACTTTCGTCGAGAGCCGCTGCCGGCAAGGTCGCCTCTCCTCCAACTTTAATCAATGCCGAGTCCAGCCGCGATCCAATTACGCCTAATCACTAAAAAATTAAAAGCCCACCTGGCCACACAAATACCATCTCAAAAAAAGAAACAAAAAGCTTCAATCTCTTTTTTCAGACGTATTCGCAGTGGTGACGAGCGAGCGTGACGGCACGACAGGCGAGCTGATCGGCTGGCGCATCGCCATCTACTGCGACGAGAGCGTGCCGCTATTCGGGCCCAGCCTGCCCTGCCCGCCCAGCTTCGAGGATGCCAACAATTTCCGGGAATTCCTGCTGGTCAAGCTGATCAACGGCGAGAAGGCGACCTTCGACACGCCGACCTTCTCGAGGAAAAGGGAGAGGACGCTGGATACTCTGCTGAGGGACATGTACCAGGAGCACACGCAGGATGGGAAGAGCAATGTGAGGGAGAAGCCTGCGAGTATTGTTTTAGAAGAATTTGAGTTGTAGTGGTGTTGATTTTGGAAGGAATTTGAATTTTGAGTTAATAATGAATTAATGTAGTCGATATTTTTATTATTTTTCGTGGTACTGCTGTTATGAAATAGCGCATGGAGTTGAGAGATAATTTAACAGCGGCGTTTCGATGAATTTGAATAATTTAATTATTCATCGTGTAAGGGATACGGCGCATACGATTTGACGTGCTATTTTTTTTATTTGCCGTTGTTTTCAAAGTATCTATTTTAAAAATGGACATTAACAAGTCAAATTTCCGGCGCATAGCCCGAGAGACTGATATACGGCTGATTCTGATGGACGTACTTTTTTTTTCTCTCGTTCAGAATTAAACTACCTATCTTCCTAACCGAATCCAGCGGCGCTCAAATTTCGTTAAAACTTGAAATGAATATCCGGGTCACACGTGTATTAATCTCCATGCGAAATTTCACCTCTGCATGTCAAATAGTTTTTGAGTTACGTGATGTGACACAGTCCCTATGCAATTCGGTTATACAGCCTTGTTGTTTATAATGTCTTTATGATGCTTTCTTTGATATTCAAAAAATGGCGTACAGAGCAAGATTACAAAGAATCGATTTTCTTCCCATTAAACACACACTCAGTCAATTCTGTTCAAGTAGTTAAAACTTCAAAGTTTTGATTTATTTACAAAAAGATAATTTAAGCAATTCCAAATTTCATTAACAAATCCACTGCATCAATATTTACCACAACAGTAACCTTGCAAACCGTAAATTTAAAATCGCAAATCATCCATCCTTAAACTCGCTACTTCAAAATCACAAGCGCGTTACAAATTAACGGTAAACCAACTCGGCGTCGCGCATCCGTCTCGATCCGAAAGCCAAATAATCCAAACTCGACGCTCAACCTGACAAGCGCAGCGGATATAACATCTTCGTCTTCGAGCTTGAGCTAGCTTGCACGTCCGCGCGGGCGCAGCTGGCGGCGCATAGATAATTCATCGATGCTCTCCGCGAACAATCGCTACTCGAGAGAGGGAGAGGGCAAAACTTCAATCCCGATTTCAAAGTTCGCGCGACATGCTAATCAAACAGCCGTCGACCTATACGAGCGAGATCCCGCCTTTGAATCACGTATTCAAACAATGGCTGGGGGATTTAAAAAAAGAACTTTGGGAGGAAAAATATACGTGAGCTCGCGCGAACTTTCGAGCGGAGTTGAGTTTTTGTTCTTTCCAAGGTAAATTAAATCTCCGGTGAGAAGAAAGAGAGGGAGGTGAGGGTAAGTTTTTTCGCGGAAATTAGGATGACGGCTAATTATGAAGGTGAAGTTGAGGTTTCGAGGGAAATTTTCTAATTTTATATTAAGATAAAAATTTAACTTTGGAGGAAGAAGAGGGTTGAGTTTTTATAAAGTTTGAAGTATGCACGCTATGAAAATTGTGAAGTGGCGTAAGATAAGTTTTGTATAATTATAATGGATACGTTATTTTACTGTATGTAGGTTTAAACAAAACTTGTACGAATTCGTGAAAGTAGATAATAAGTAGGTCAGGTCAGACGGAACGTTGTTTTGCTGTATTTTCTTTTATCTATTTCGTTAAATCAAGTGGATTTTTCCAGTTTCTTTGACAGACATAAGTAAAGAATCAAACTTTATGAAATATCGTACTCCGCGCAATGTTTGCAAAAATAATAAATTATTCCAACTCCTCGCGGAATTTCGTTTGTCTGCGCCGTAATAATTCAAAACTCAAAGAACAATTAAACTTCCAGCTTCCAATAAATACCAAAATAAAAAACCTTTTACTTCCTTCAACACAAAAAAAATAAACATTCCAACAAACTCCCCAAAAAATATCTAGGTCAAACCACTCCCAACCTCCCCATCATACCTCTGCAAATCCCACCTCCACTAACAAAAAAAAAATCTCTTCTTTCAACACAGAGCATGCTGAACCGTCGAGCCCTATCAGACGTCGTGGAAACTCCAGGCCGTCGTCGCGAGGAAACTCGAGCTGTGGAAATGGTGCGCGTCGGTCAAGCTCTGAAGCTGGAGGCTATAGTACATGGACTAGCGCCTACTTCACTGGCCACTGTAGGACCGCTGAAGCCTCGGCCCTGGGAGCCGAGGTGCATCTATCCGGATTTTCCGCATGAAGTTCTTTGTGGTGATGTCTGGGCGGATGGTAGGCTGGTTCTGGCTACAGAGTACGGGACCTATCTTGTCGAAGGTATGTGGGGGACTATGTGTTTTTTGAAGTGAGATATCTTTCTATTAGTTTTTTGTAGATAGGAGGTATTATTTTGAGGCGATAGTGAGAATAGAATTTATATTACGGCTTTTTTACGAAATAAGAAAAAAGAATTTATTTTAACCGGGTTGATAAATTTGTGAAAGTCGGGTCGCTGGGTGAGCTGCTGCTATCAAGTATTTCTCCAGCGCGCGACGCAAGTAGCGCACCCGCAGAAACGAGCAGGCCAATTTCCTCGCGTGCGGGAGTGGGATGGGGGAGATGGAGAGCAAATAATGTAACCTCGTGAAATACAGAGTATATCCACGAATTATAAATGTATGTTTTGTCGCGGATTCTCGTCTCTTTTCTCTCTGCAAATAAGCCGAGGTTCAGCGGCACGGCGATTAAATGAGAATTGGAATGACAAAATATTATTTTAAGGCCGCTAGCGTTAAAAGGAAATAATACATCTGTTTAATTAACATTACAATTTTGCTGATTTTTTGGAAAATAATTTTTTTTTTTTTAATTTATAATTATCCTTTTTTTTTATTATTTGAACTTTTTTTTATTAAGTAATTAAACCGAAGAACTTAAAAACATAGTGTTTTCTCTTGGATAAATAAGAACTCGAGCTGGCTGCAGCATTATCAAACTTCACTTTTCTCAGCTATTTTCCCAGCCCCTCCCATCTGCAAAATTTCCCGAAAAGTTCAAACCCTCACCCAAGCAACCTTCACATCCCTCCTCCCTACCACCCTCATCATCACTCCACCCCACTTTCAAAAACCGCAACCAAACAGACGTAAACCCTCCAACAAAACCTCTTGTATTCTCATTCCAGACAACATGTCGCACCGTCTGCTCTTCGACAAGAGCGTGCAGATAAAGCAGCTCGACGTAGTGGAGCAGCACGGAATCCTATTATTCCGCGCGGGCGACAAAGGCAAGGACTGCAACGTCCACGTCTATCGGCTCAGCGAGCTCGAGTGCGAGGGTAGCGGCGGCAGCGGCGGCTCCTCGGCGACGACGAGCGTAGACACTCAGGAAGACGACGACGAGGACGAGGACGAGGAACAAGAGGCCGGCACGGCGAACATTAAGCGCAGGATGAGCGCGAGGACGAGGGCACACGTCAAGCAGAGGAAGCTCGACAAGACGAAGGGATGTCATTTGTACAGCCTCACGAGGCCGGGAGGATCGCATCTCAGGATGGTAAGGGTGTTGTGGGTTAATGGGACGGCTTGTTTGATTTGATTTTTGAGTCAAGGGGTAGGATTAAGTTAATGCTGCACGTATTATTTTTTTTTTTTTTTTTAAAGGAAAGATTAGAATCATTGATTTTGAAGTAAGTCAGCAAAAATAATTAATTAAAGAAAAAAAATAATTTTAGTATACGCAATATTGCTTACAAAACAACAATTTGTCACAAACGACATTTAATAAACCGCGCGTTCTGGTTGACACACTCGGTACACCACGTCGCGCTCCTGCTATAACTTTCCGAACTATCCATCAGCTAGCGCGTTCCATTTGCAGGGCACGAAGGGTTAAATGCCATTAAGATTAAGGAGATACACACCGGATAGCTCGCGCTGGCGCAGCTCACTCTCGCTCTTCCTCCGCGAAACTCGACTCGAAACAATTTCTAACAACTCTCGCTCTATTTCGAAACGTTACGCCGCTAACTTTAGTTTCCGCGAGACCAGAAAATCCCGTAAATGCAGCGCAAACTGCTTGCCTGGATTACAGAACGTAACGCGTGGTAATTTATAAATTTGTTAAACTTTGCTCGTATTTTTGCGTTATCTTTATACTATTTAGTTTTAGTCGTTTTTACGTAAAAGAGAGAGAGAGAAGCGGTCATTAGTAAAGTGCTGAAAAAGTGGTCTCCACGGGACGATACATATACGGTGTGCTGGAAGAGACAGTCCGGAGGGAGTACTTTCTTCATCGTTTCTAGTTGAGTTTCACTTACTCCACGGCTGTGAGAAATGTAAGCGATGAAAATCGTCGATCAATGTCTCTTTAAAAAAATATACTTCGCTGGAAGTAAAGAAACAAACAGTTTTGGATTAGATTTTGAAAGTGAATTTTAAAAGATACTTTTTTTTAGTGTGGTGATATAAACTTTGTTTGATCTGTATTTTGTGTCGCATTTCTTGCTGGAAAAACTTTTGAAATTCGACTATCATGTTGTAGTTTTTTTCAGTGATATTGAATTTTCGAACTCGTTTTGCTAGTGTCAATTCAATTTTTATCTGAAGGCGATACAAAGCCCTTCGTATTATCCAAAATGTGGTAAACTATTTTTTATAAATTCAAATTAAATTTTTCGCAAACATGACGTTGTCGAATTCTATACTGGAAATCGATAAATAAGTTCCCATATTCACACTAAAAAGCAGTTTTTCACACTACCTTAAACCAAAACTATAACATTTCACTAAAAAAACTTCTACATTTTAAACACTTCTACACATCCCAAAACTACAATAACAAACTCACAACCCTCCCTCCCTCCAAAAATCTCGATATCAAAGCCGACTTCGCAGCGCGTTTCCTCCTAGAATTCATTAACTTTAACGACACAACGCTCCGGCTCAACTTTAGGCCGCTCCAGAATCAGGCGACGGTGATGGATCCCACAGATTTAGGAGATTTATAGGATAGTCGATAATAGCGCGGCTCGGTGCGGCTATACGGCAAGATTAACGCGTCGGAGAAGAATTGATAACGTCTCGGGCGCACGAAAGATTCCTCCAAAGATACACGTGTAAATTTCAGGGCCAACTGCGGGATACTCGATCTGCTTGGCCGATCTTAATTGCTATTTAAAAGGCATTGCTGGATTATTTCGCCGCGACGATCGGTCTATTAATCCTGACTTTCTGTGTATACAGATCTGCATCGGTTGTTTTAGTTTACTGGGAATATAATAAAGTTGATTTTACTGCTTGCGGGCACGCAGCTGTTTTTGGATTTCATATCCGGGTTTGATTAAAGAAAGATTTTAGAGATTTAATGTTTAAGAAGCGATGACAATAGTTTATATTAGTTGATAAAATTTCAATAATGTAAAATATTCACGCACAATATTGGACCCAAATACTAGAATTTCTGTAAAAAAAAGTAATTTAACACATCAATATACATACACAGCAAAAATCATCGCCAAGCAATCCTAAAACCCACCCACTCACACTAAAAAAAAAACATCAAAAAATCATCTCTTCAAAAACACCTCCTCAGTGCGTAGCAGTTGGCCGTCGCATCAACGTCCTGCAGTGGAAGCACAACGCCGCGTGGACGACGTGGTGCGCGTCCTCCGACACCGACACCGTGGATGGCTTCCTGCTGCTACGCGAGCTCCAGGCCAGCGAGCCGCCCACGATAATGACGATAATAGAGAGCCAGGAACCAGGCCGAGAGTGGATGATCTGCTGCGGTCTACGTCATCATTACGAGCTGCTCTACGGAGACGGTGGTTCCAGAAGTATGCACTTGGAGGCTAGTGTCAAGCCTCATCTTGTTGCGGCGCTGGATCTCTGCGAGGACGAGGAGCCTGAGCTCCTGCTTTGCTATAATAGTAGGTTATTGGGTTGATTTTGGGATGGCAAGAGGGGGTGTTTTTTTTCTTTTAATGACTGGACTTTTGTAGTTTTACTGATTGTTGAGTTTTTTTTTTTTGATTTTTATGTGTGTAATACATATTTTATTTATATAAAGATTATTAACTTTTGATATTTTATTTTTTAAGATACTTGCCACTTTCAAAAACTGTCCGACGAAAGCTCAGCGCCTACGGAGTTTGACTTTAACTGGAATTCAGTACCAATCGCCGTAGGTAAGTAACGATCAACCTCAGTACTTTTTAATCATCAGATCAATTTCACACATATTTTTCCCAAATAAATATTTATTTAAACAATATTTTAAATCGAAACATAATCACATTTACTCATCTCTACTAAACAATAATAAAACTTCGAACCGTCACCTCAATCCCATCCCATCAAACTAACCCTTTATCCATCCCCTAAAAGCAAGCCTCTCGAGGCAATAATCATAAAGCGAAACGAAGCCGCACTTGCACAGCCCATAAAACATAAATCCCGGCTATTCCCAAGACATTGACATCAAAGTTTTACCGCCTCGGCTTGCAGCCTGTGCCTTCCCGTACGTGATAGCCTTCACGGCGGACACGATGGAGATCCGGCTGATCATCAACGGCAACCTCGTGCATACAATCGCGATGCCGAATCTGAGTCTGATCACCTCCAAGCAGGATATATTTTTCGCCTCGACGGCACCCGAGTTCTTCGCCCTCGCCAAGCTGGACAACCGGGAGGACCGCAGCCATAGTCCACCCTCGTCGCAGTCCAGTATACAGAGTAAGTATATGTTGTGGGATCAGCTACTTTTTTTTAATGGGGCCATTTTTGTTTTGCAAAATATATTAGGTTGGCTTATTTAAGCTTGTAGATTTTGCGGTTCAAATTTTATCATAGTTAATCTTTTATTTAGTATAAAAATAAATTGAAAGAAAATTAAATTTTATTTACAAAGCCTTTTATTTATTTACAGAGAATTCATTATTAAAAATGATGTTCTAAAGAATTGATGAAATAATGATTCGCACAATGCGTACATATATACGTGTAAAAAAATTAATATATTATTTAGTAACTTTTTTTATTGCTTTTAATAATAATTCATTCAGTATTCAAAGAATCAATCACTGTCTCACTACACTACTCACCAAATCCCATCCAAATCCTCCAGGCACCAATCTTATCATCACCACAAATCCGCACAACATAATAATCTCTAATCCTCCCAGCCACAAAACCCCAACCATTCCCACCCTCCCATCAAAAACCATCATCAACAACCTCACTAACCAACTTTCTCTCTCGCCCACCCACAGGCAACCAGAGCGACACACGGCCCATGCGCATCTACCGCATCCCACTTCAAACCCTGTCTCGCAGCAGCGTAACCAACTGCAGCCAGCAGCACCGCTGCCCATCGCCGGCCGAGCCCGAGATCAGCTCGGCCCCGCCGATCCCAGGCGACGGGGCCGCCGGCTCCCACCACTCGAGCAACAACTTCCTGAGCGCCGAGCCGCCCGGCCACCGCATGCTCAGCCGCTCCTGCAGCAGCAGCCCGACGCCCAGCCTCGGCGCCTCCATATCCAGCTCGTCCAGCAAGTGAGAGCTCGCTAACCGGCAATGCGCGCAGAGCTGCTCGCCTATTTATAGCGCGAGATGCACCATTATAACTTTCGTCTCTCTCTCTTTCTCTCTCTTTTTGTCTCTGATGGTCATATGACGGGCACGCGGAGCTGGGTGTTTTGTGTGCGTGTGAGGCGCGTGTCCGGAGTCCGAGACGTTTATTGCGTTTGAATGTCTGAGGGCGGATGCTGATGCTGATATTCTGTAATGTGACGGGCTGGTCCTGGACTTTTAGCTTGATTGAGGGGAGGGTTGGTGGAAGAGCTGATGTATCGGGGGGTGTGTTCTTGGAGTTTCGGCAGAGCGGGCTTTAGAATTGTATATTTTTGTATATCAAGGACGTTCGACAATCGCCTCGTAGTGAGAGCTTGCGCTAGATAATTAATAAGCTAAATGCGAGCAATCTCTGCTTGTAGCTAGATTCGTAAACATACAATCTGCGATTGGTATGTAAGTGTGTGTAAAAATAAGTAATTGAGAATTGGAGAATGCTCGTGTTTGGTTTGCTTGGTGCGAAAGAGACTGGCTTAATCCAATCACTTCCGGTAGTATTGCAAAGTATATTTTTGAAGAAGCATTAATTTATTTTGTATAAATTCGCTTGTATCAAATTCTTTAATTATATCGCACTTCATGTAGATTTATTAATTTCGTAGTAGTTGAATCTTTGAATGCACCAACCTCAATCATCGTGCACAGACTAAAAGAATCTATTTTTGATGTTTTCAAGCTACGCCTTTTTGGAACTTCGAGGGCGCCCCTACGATAAGTGAAGATGAAAGAAAGAGAGAAGAAGAGGGGAAAAAAGAGCGAGCGAGCGTTGGCTCCACGCTCGGAGTGCTGAAAGAACTGTATTACATTAATATATATATACATATATACATAATGCGTAACTTATGCCTATGCCTTGCGTTGAGTGAGTATCGGACTGTCATCGCGTATGCGATTGGCTTTCGCGCGCGATACACAATTACGTCGATGTCCAAGCTTCGCTTTGATGGGTTCTAATAAAAGCAGAGGATGGGTTAATTACTAAACTAAGGTTTTATTGGAATTGATTATATTTATCGAATATTTTTATAAGTATTTCGATTTGTTGATGTCGTTTTGTGTCATCGTCTTCTTCCTGGGGGATTGAATATCAAGAACTTTGGGACAAGCTTTCGCTTTATTAGAAACCATCGGACGTAGCTCTGGATTAATTCAGCTGTGTGTCTCGAATTACTTTGGTGAACAAACGCGAAAAAGAAAAATGTAAGAAAATAAAATGAAAATTGGAATTCGATTTTCATTTTGAGTTTATCAGCCTTGTAAACATTATATTTATGAATCTTAAAATTATTTGTTTTAACAAATATTAAAAAAAAAATATAAAATTTTGTTAATTTTGAAATTTACGTTTTTTAGAGAACGAAATTCTATGAATGGAAATAAAATCTTTTTTTAATAATGCATTGTTCGATTGTTGTTTATGCTGTATTATCATCTGAGTAAAAATCAAAAGTGCCAAAAGAACCTATTTTTTGTTTGAAATACATGTAATATTAAAAGTTATAAATGTGAAAAAAAGAAAGGCAGTAGCATGTAGAAGCCCAAACTTGTAATTTATAGCACAGTTGCAAATATTAATAAATTTTATTTTCATATATTATTTACTTTACTTTCGTAATTATAATTTTTACAATAATCAAACTGTGATGAAGTTAAGTTTATGAACTAGATTTAATCACCCTAATTAAACACATTTATACATGTTTTTTAAGCGTTTACTGAACATTACAACAATTTGAAAAATGCTTGGAAAACATGTAAGAAACGTTTTGTATTATTAGGGTAACTTTAATTTAATTAGAGAAGCCACTATATATAGAACTAAGAAATTTTCAAACAGTTTCAATATAATTTGAATGCCTTCAATAGTTGCACAAACTAGGATACTTGAAATTTTACCTGATGTAAACGAAATAGTAGTAGCCGCAAGTTATAGAATCGTAGCGCAAGTTCACCAAAGTGTAATATAAATAGTGTAATTAATTAACTTGCATTTTAAAAGCAATTATTTTCATCAACATATAAACTTTCCATTATCAGATATATACAGATACATAAAACAATAAATATCTGAAAGTATTGCATAAACATTCTATAAATGCATTTTCAAGTAATTCGAGAAAAATATCACACAGTCTGAAAAGGTTCACGAGGATGCGAAACGTCGAAACGTTAATTTTCTCGATGATTGAATTTTTTCGACGACTCTATATTTTTCCGACCTCTAGTTTTTTAAATAATACATGCACAGACATGCATGAATCTTAATCTTTATAAGAAGAACCATACGTTTTATCAAATCAAAAGTGATCCTTAACGTTTTGACACTTTCGCATTTCTCGTCTTTTTTCTTCCGATGTTCAAATACTGCACTATGCAGCGAGACTTTAAGGAATTTATTTAACAGCAAAAATACAGAATCGATGTTATTTAATGAAAAAAAGATTATAAGGAGAGGGGAAAGCAAATATCAATTATTCAAGTTTCAATCAAAGAGATATATATATACGAAAAATGTATAAAAGAAAGAGATATGAAATTCAGCGAAGTCACAGCATTTATGATGAGAATAAAATAGATTACAGTAAGAAATGCCAGAGCGAGCTGTTTGTCTGAAATTTCGCTGGATGGTATTTTCATGGTGTTAAATATTTTTCCAAAGAGAAAACGTGTTTCAAAGAAGTTCCAAGAAGCTTGTGTGGAAAAGTGAGAAATAGAAGATGATGGAATAATAAAAAAGAATGAAAGATTAAACGAGTCGAGTTAAATTTTTTCTGCATTTCTTTTTTCCTTTTCTTAACAATATCATCCATTTCGCCATATTCGTATTTATTATAAATCGATTCGTATATCAACAAGTCGTAAAATTAATTAACAATCACTCATTGAAGCGTAATAAAATTTTATCCTCTTGTCATGCGCGTTTTACAGCTAGATAATTGTACAAGAATAATATGTCTATGCCTTGTCTATATTTTCCTTAAAATTATTTATTGTCATTACATTAAAAAAAAAGAGACGAGAGCAGAACGAGATCATGAAGTGAGCGTGTGCACGTGAACTATGAAATGGAGCACATCGATTTTCGGCCACTGGATTTTCGTTTCGAGCCATACAAACGGATCGGAAGGAGCGAGGAAGTCTTTGCTGGCATGCTGTTGTACTTGTGGTTGCACTTGTTCATACCTGCGCGTAAATATTTCATGATTTGATATTAAAGAAAAAAATGTAACATTTAAACATAAAAAAATGTTAATTGCTTATTTTATAATTTAGTTATTTTTCATGCAAAGAAAATTTTTTTCGATAAGAAAAAATGCGTTCCAAAGTATCGATTAACAACTTAATATACAATATTATTTTTATGAGCGAATTTAAAAGTACCAAAATCGAAAACTAAAAGATTCTGTTAAATTAAATTAAAATAATATAAAAGAAGCTTGGAACTCATTTTATTATATATATGTACAAAAATTCTGGAATTATTAAAAGTTTATAGTTCATACTTACTCAAGCTCGAAATTCTAAAAGCGCTGGATTGCCAAACGCTATTTGCCATATTTGCCAAGTAAGTAGTTATATTATTTTCAGCTAGCCATAAATATTTTTAATTTTTAAATTCCGTTTGCTTGTTTTAATGTTCAAATCAAACTCCAGTATCAAAAAAGGGTAAATTAAGCAGTCAGCAATATAAGTGTATCAATAGAGTGCACAAAATTCCAGTAGTGTTCAAACTTTGTATAAGTACCAAACCAAAAAAAAAGAACTAAAAACACTTGCTTTGCAAAAACCTTGAGTTAGGAGGTTAAATAAGAAAAACATCACTCAGAGTTGGTTGTGTTTGACTAATCAATAAACTTTATTAAAATAATAACAATTAAAATCGGGTTGTCTGTTGACAATCCACTGGAAACTAATATAGGATTTTTTTTTTTACAAAAAATAGAGGAAGAGAAGAGAAAAACGTAAAAAACACCCGACTCAGCCATCGGAGTAATATTCTTTACAATTACACTCGTTCGGAATGCTTCTCGGTCATGTAAGAGTAGTGCCCGCACCTACGACATTAGTAATATCATTCAAATCGGGATTAGCACTCCTTGACCCGACGAAAATGGATTATGTGTAGGATGGCAATTCGCGATATGGTACCATTCAAAAATTTAATTATAAATACAATTTATAAATGTATACATATTATAAAACGATTAATGAGATTCAACAGCGTATAAGCCAACAAGTTAATAACAAATTAAAGAGATTCTTGAAGTTTAAAAATTTAAAGTAATTTTTACTTTTTTACTTCATTTAAATATTTAATTTTCATTTTACTCATTTTTTTGATAACTATATTTGCTAAAAATAGGGTTCCTAAATAAAGCGATTAAAAAAGTTTTCTGTCATACATGCGTAAGCGAGTAACAATTAATTCTCATAGAAACGCAGTTATTTACAACTAATAATAGAATTAAAACTGCCTAGCTAATAAGCATTAATTTATAAAGTGCATTGTTAATTTTTGTCATTTTAAATTTAAAAATTTTTAAGTACATACTACACAATTTAATTGTGATGTTAAAAACGATTTTATAAGGTTTTAATGAATTATATTTTTAACAATGAACTAGTGCTTGATAAAGCTAAAGCAAAACGGATTTTAATAAATTTTACTGACGCTTTGCATAAAACGTCGAATAAATATCAAAAAAGCATCCTACACACATTTAACAATACTTTATCACACAATCTTAAATATATTATTTTATAAATATATTTTTAATATTACTTTAAATGATCCTAAAATCTAAAAAATTTATGAATGGTACTGGGTAACAATTTTTGAACGCGTATGAATTTTTTTTCTAATATAATTATACGTAACTATAATATAAATATAAATAACTCTGTATATAAAATACTCTTAAAATGTTAAAAATCAAAACTCATACACGATTCTATATGACACGTGAAATTCATCATAATTCATTCCGGTAAACTACACATAATCCATCCTCGGATAATTAAAATTGAAGGGTAGTTAATAGTTTAAAAAAATAAAATAACAATGCAAGAAAAGTCAGTAATAAAAAAAAATTAATAAAAATAGAAAAACAAGTAACATGATTCTCGCCAAGACGTCTCTGATGTGACACAAGCTCGATTGGACGATGCGCATAATATACATTCAGCAGGAGTAGTAAATGCTTGATTAAGTATCCATTAAGACTTTTTTTTATTTCTCTCTGCCCTTTTTTTTTTACTTTCCATCTATGGCACAGTAACGATCGCTAACAGCAGCACGAGGAAGAAGACAAGCAGGAGGCAAAATTGCGCCGTTATGTGATTAGTAATGTAACAGATGTATTTTGCGGTTAGTTGAGACATGTCATGTGAGGCATTGCACACCATACTAACGCGTTGTTCGCAAGACCTTATCTCACCTTCCCAGTGATGGGCGTTGCTGTCACCTGCAGCAAGACTCGTGCGCCGATTCGTCGACGTAGTCGCTGCGCCGTTTGGCGTGCTCTCCTTCCAATCACCGCTGAGCTTCGCCAACTGGACATTCCTGAAGAACACGTTGTCATCTACCCGATCTTTCCGTTCCTCTTCCTCCTCCTTCAACGTTTCCCTTTCTCTTTGCTTCACCAACTTAGCTTTGTCAGCATTGATGACTTTGCTTTTGTCAATCTTGTTTTCGTCGTCTCTAGCAGCCAGATCACAAATTTCTTTGGTAATTTCTCTGAAGCTCTTATCGTCCGTTACAGCTTCCTCTTCTTTTATATTCTTCATCGCCTCTTCCATGTCTGCTAAGGAACTTTCGCTATGTTTGGATTCCTCACTAAGACTCTTAAGACTGTCCAATATATTCGAAATTTCGCGATTAATAGGTGACTCTTCTATAGTCTCGTGATCATTGATTTTCTCTTCACTATCACTGCTACCGACAACCTCCCCGACACTAGGTTTAATTGGTTCGACGACTTCGGTTACGGAACTGTTAGATGCAACTACTACTGACTTTGGTGCAGCGGTTTCTTCGATTACAGCTAAGAGTTTTTTCGGTGACAAGGGAAGAGGAGGACAGACAACGGGCTCATTCAGCCGAGGAGGTATTGTATCAATACCCTTAGTTAGCTGAACAAGATTCTCGAGGTCCTGGCACAGCTTTTTGTATACGGAAATTTCCTGCTCGGTGAAAGGTTCGACTGAGTGGCGTGGAGGTACAGGTGGTGGCGTACTGCAGTTGGAAGAGACGTAGCTACTACCTTTATCGCTACCCACTTTGAAATCACTGGAATCAAAGAATTCATTTTAGGACTAGGCTAATATAATTTTAAAAGTACATATAAATAGTTTAAAAATAACTATATTGTACAGTTTATTCAAATCTCTATTGTAAAGAAAAGTATAGAATTTATTAATTATTGATTTTTGAAAAAATATTGTTTTTCTAGTAAAAGAAATATTATAAAATAAAAGAAAATTAAAAGAAGTTTTATTTTTAAATTACGTAAAGTTTTTTTGATTTTATAGGGCCAGAAAAATTAGAAAAAAATTATAATTCTTTATAGATCAGCGATATTAACATTTTCACATAATTTTCGATTCGTAATTATTGAGCGTTTGCTCGAAGAACTTTATTTGACTACTATGCTGACAACCTGTTGTTATTCTATAAATAATTAGAATTTTTTACTAATTTTTCTGGCCCTGCAAGATAAAAGAAAATGTCCGAAACGTTGACAGACTAATAAATACGGATAGTTCGCAGAGATCAATCAAGTCTATTTTATTTTTCAAACTACATTACATACACAATAAATTCATTCAATCTCAATAAGATCAAAAAAATTTACATAATTTAATTAAATTGAATAACGGTGGACGAAAATCACAACAGAAGAGTGAAAAGAAGTTTTAATTTTCTTAAAGTCAATGCATTATATTTCCTTGCTATTGATATAAAAGCTAATATCATGTCATGAAATCGATAAATTAAGATTTATTACACAACCTTTATGCCTAAGAAACATAATTCTCTTGTGCTGAAAAAAGCTTTTAACAGAATCAATAATTTTGTACAAGAGCTTATTGTAAACACCAACATATTTTGACCTCCAATGAACAATTAAGACGACTTTATAGAATATGAAAAATATTCAATGTTTCTCAAGTTACAAATATCAGTGTTTTAAAACTATCCATCATCATTAAAAATTTTCATTATTAATTTTGATAAAGTATCTTAGCTCAATTTCTTAATCTTATATTCCATTAGAAAATAATCATATACAAACTTACCCTTCCCTGTCTCCAAGGACCAATCTATCAAGTGGCTGAATTCTTTCGTCCGACGATTCGTCTCCAGACCCGTTACTCAAATCCGCGTCCGACAGATTGTCCCTCTGCACCGATTGTATTGCCTCTCTCTGCCGCTGCTGCTCGCTACTCTGATTTTTTATCGCGTCCAACCTATTCCACGTGCTATTCTGCCAATTGGGACTCATCACTTCAGGATCACTCGTTCTTCGACCGATGTTCTTGTCGAGTGCCTCGTCGAAGAAGTCAAATGTCGAGTTCGTATTGACACTTAATCTATCACTGTCATCGCGTGGCGAAGTGGGTTTGTTAATCAAACCGTATAGGTTTGCAGACAAAGACCTGACCGCCCGTTTCTTTTTCATGACAAATGACAATGGTGATGGGCTAGCGGGGATCAAACACGGGCTGGGTGTCTGACGATTGCTGCACGATGAATGGCAGGCATCCTTACGCAGATTACGGTAAGCAAGGTCATCTGTGACGAGGTCTGGTTCCTGGCTCGGGATGTAGGGTGAGCGCGAACGCTCCGAACTAGCTGGATTGGCGTGCAGATAGTCTGAGTCCGTAGCCGTTGTTATTGGACCCAAGGGTATGCCGAACGGTGGCTGAGGTTCCATCACCTGTTTAGATAAAAAAATGTTAAGTCAGAGATTATTTAGATACTATTGAGAAAAAGTTTCCAATACATTATCTAAAATAACCCAATAAAAATGTGCCTAGCAACAATTGCGAAATACATCCCATAAAAAATACTGCGTAGGAAGCAGTAAATCGACCTTTTTATGTCTTTTTTATAACCCTTTGTACAATAGTACGGATATAAAAAACGTATTTTATTCTCGTATATTACCTTGAGAGTATTATTGGCGTACTGTATGCTACGAAAGACGACATCGTCCAGCATGACGTCCGGCTCTTTTCTACGGGATTTCCTCTTAGGATCGATGCAACGCGTCTCTCGGCGCGATGGGATAGGCGAAGTCATTAAATAACTAATACTAGATAAAGACGACTGTCCGTCAACGGACGAAGGCCTCTCCTTGGGGTGCATCCTTCTGTAGGCCATGTCGTCCTTCAGTCTATCGGGTACTTCAGATTCTTCCTTGTAGTTGCCCTAATTTTAAAAAAATTATTAAGGTTTTACTTGTTTGTTAGTAGTTGTTTCAACTGTTACCTAATAAAATAATTACTTTTTTGTTAAAAAAATAACAAGAATAATTTACTTTATATTAGGATTAAAATTATTAAAATATTAACTATAATTGAAAAACTAAATTAAATATTTTTATTTAAAATCAAATTAAAAAGTAAATTTTACCCAAGAATCGTATTTCAGGCGGGTCATGTATGTATATAAAGTATGAATCATATTTCGTAAATATTGCTGAACTCATTTCCATTTTAGGTCAAGATTGCCTTTATCTTATTTACTGAGTTCATAAAAAAATGTCTTTTTGTTTGATTAATGTAATCAGAACGTATACAGTAATCAAATTAATTCTTTTTCTTTCTACTAAAAGAAATTGCTTCAATTCGCAATTGATTTCAATCAGATTGTGAAATCACTAGTACTGATGACGTCACGGGTATGTGACTTTTACCAAGGTTTAAGAAGAAAGGATTCATTTAAAATGAACAGCGGGTTATCAATTTCTTTCTTTTGAAAAAAATAAAATAAAAGATACTAAATAAAAGAAAATGAAATCGAAACAGTTTACCCAAAATTAATTTTAGAACGTTCTTTGTTAATGACATATACTTAATAACAGCTATAATTACGCGCTATTGCTTTAACCGTCAAAAGTAACTTTATACGTTAAAAAAACGGTGTCTCACCAATGCTTGATCGCCCCATGTTTTTCTTGTTGAAGCTGGATCTTCGTTGTTAAAAGCATCTGGACTGGCTGTTAAACCCTTGTAATGGAATTCCTCCAAAGTTCTCTTCTCCGCTCGATCCAGGAGTTCCTCATCGCCAAGTTGTAAACTATTATAGATAGCCTCTAATTCGCACAATGCTTCCTCCAAATTTTTCGAGCTCCGCCTCTCGTTTGGCTTATCGACCTCGGCTTTCTTGTACGGCACATAATTAGAATTTTCATAATCGTTGCTCTGTAAGATAGGTGAATATCCACCCGGTGACATTCGATCTACGTATTTCGATTTATTTACACTTAACAGTGAAGGTCGGTTTCTTTCGAGTGAATTAACACCTTCATCACGTACAGTCTGTAACATCGTTGAAAGTCTTTATAAAGCCTTAGGTGTATAAAAAAATGTGTATCGTTAAGAAGTCTTTTATCTTTGATAAGCAAAAATAAAACCTTTATTAATGCATAAAAGTAATGAATAAAGAATCACCAATTGATTATAAATTAGATTAGATTATTTTATTGTATTTTAAGACTTAACGTTATCAGAGTTTCTTAAGAGTCAAACGAAAACTTGCAAAAAATTAAAGAAGATGAATAATTATAGCAAAATATTTACTTAGTAAATTAAAACAATAAAAAAAAAAAATATAATATTATGAATGACACTAATGTAAGTTATTCTATAATTACCGTATTAAGTGACTCTCTCAAGGGACTTCTAGGAGGACTAAGAGGTGAATGATATTTGTGCATCTTTGAGTTGGGCGAGATCACATAGCCAGCACGTCCTTCGTTGATGTTCCTCACTTCGGCGCAGCTCGGACTATGTAGTGACGACCTTGGGCTGTTGTATCCATTCTCCTTGTCCGCGTAGTAGCTCTGAGGCAACTGCTGCGGTGGCGGCGGCGGCGTATACTCGACTGGCGGTCGAGGCACGTATTTCAGCATGTGCTGGTACTTATCGAGCGAAGCGCCGTTCACCAGTATCCGCGATCTATGGTCCCTCGAAGGTGGCTTTGGCGGCGTTACACTGGACAAGCTTTGTGCGGGCTGCACTGGCGTTATCGCCGGATAGTCGCCCGGGCTAGGTTTGTTCTGCGAGCGCCGATAATGCGGATTGCCATGGCCCGGATAGGTTTTTCGTGCTTTATTCTGCGACGCTGCCATGTTGCGGTCGAACTCAGAGAAGTACTGTAAGGTTTGCTGAACCAAGGGATTAACGCCAATATCACCATGGCGTGTGTACATATTTTCTTTGGGTATGTCATTGTCGTAACAGTTTATCGGATAGCTCCCATTATTTATACCTGTAAAAGAATGATAAAATAATTTATTTTTTTAACTCGAATTTTAATTTGCATTTACCGTCTGTTAAAAAGTAAAGGTTTAACGTACCCATTGGCTCCCTTGTATACTCGTTTCGTGGCACTCTCTCAATCGGTCGAAACTCCTCCGGTTTAACTCCGCGTCCTTCCAGATTCCTCGAATCTGCGATATGCACTAGCCTTTCGCCGTTTTGCTTACCATTACCGTTACCATTACCCCCATTGCACATCCTCTTGAGGTATCTTTCGGTCCTAGACGCCCTGGATCTCCTTTTGCTTGACTCTTTCTGCCCGTTCCGGCAGCCCGCAATATCCTCGGTGCTGCTCTCGTCCATGCTGCTATCCCCGACGCAAAGCTGGTCGCGCTTGGCCTCAACACGTGCCTTCACCTTGTCCTTCCTCACCCGTCGGCCGGGGCCGTCGATCGAGCCGTCACTGCTGCGGGAGTGCGAGTGGTTGCCACCTGTCAGGCGAGCGTCCAGCAGCTCAAGGGTCTGGCTCATGCTGTTCGCGTTGACAAAGTCGTCGCCACCTGCGTCGTAGTAATCTTCGTTGTTGTTGCTTGTGCGATATGTGCCCGGCGCTGAATATTCAAAGCCCTCCGGACTGTTGTAGGCATAACCAGACGGTCTAGTGATGCCCTTGGGTTTACCTTAAAAATAGGATGATGAATTTTTAGCTTTTAGTTGTTGAATTTTAGGCAAATACATTGAAAATTCTGTTAAACATATTTAAAGACTTTTGCTTATTTCAAGACAAGAGATTTGAATTATGTTTACAAACTTTTTACTTTTCTCCTATGTCTCTCGGATAAATCTTCTAAAGAGGATGAGGAACTTTGAGCTTCGAGTATAGAGGAAACCTTTTTGAAGAAACCATCTATGGACCACTTTTTTGACCTCCTCTTGTCCAGCAATGGAGGATTCCGATTTGATATCCTAAGCGTGGGAGGAAGTAGACTGTCTTCGTTGATAGCCACTGCCTTTCCCTTATTCTTCCACTTGTCCATCTAAGATATTTGACTTAGCAAAGAACAGGAAACGATGAGGCACAGTTTCACCGTGTGAACCTGTAAAATCAAAACAAACACATTATTTAAATTTATTTAATTAAATATACAAATAAATCTTATTAGAATCAACATGAATTTGATAAAAGGCAATATGAATCAACTACATATCAAATTATAAAATAGCTTAAATAATATACAGCTTGAATAGAATACAAGTTGTGAGATTTCTTCTTTTATTTGAATCACAGTTCACACATTATTTCCAAGCCAGCCAGATACTAATAAATTCATACCAGACTATATATACTGCACCAGTCATTAAGATTTTATCAACAACTCCTCGCATTTCATTATCTATTGAATAACACTTTACTACTGCATTGATCATGAGATCTCTATCTATTTCAAAAACATTTTCACTCCTCCAATCCCAATATTTGTACCCACATAACACACACCTTTAATCAACAGAAAGCCATTTAAACTTAACACTCACATCAAATTTCCCAACAAACCAAAAAAAAAACAAGAAAACCGCAAACAACAAATCACTCCCACATCTCCCAGCAAAAGAAAAAGAAAAACCGGAGCAACATTTACCCGACACCTCGCACACATATCCGCTCCGCGCGCAATCCACCTAGCTCCGTAATCGAAAGCCTATACACCCGTTCCACACGCCTATATCCGCGCCGAGAATTCCCAGCTAGAGAATGCAGACCGAGGAATCCGCCAGCTGCTCCAAAGGCTAACGTAACGCGCACCCCGAGGCCGGTAACGTCGCGCGACGCTCGAGTTTCATCCTCCGCTCATTGCTTTCACCCAGCACGCGCGCTTGCGATCACAACACGTAATTGCGTCTCTCGCGCGCGCGTGTAAAAAGAGAGGAAAAAATAAAGCGAGACGAAGGAACGGGAGCGCGAGCGCGTTATTCGGCGCTCCCGAGTGAAAGTGCATAACGCGGGGATATATACGAGCCGCGCGCGTAAGCTGAGAGCCCGGAGGTTCGCCTTGGACATTCAGCGCAAAGGTGTCAAAGCTCGCTGGAGAACCGTGTGTGTGTATGTGTGCTTTTTTCTTTTTCTCGAGTCGAGGAGGTTTTTTTTTTGCTCTGGCGGCGGCTGTGCGGCTTTAAAGGTCGAGTTGGATTTCGATCGCGCGTGGCTGCTTCAAATTTGCATTTTGGGTTTGATGTATATAGCAGACGACGCGGAGCTGGTGCGAGAGTGTGTACGTATATATGTAAAGCTGGCTTTTTGCGCTGGAAAAGAAATCTGTAAAATTGATGAGGAGCGAGAGCTCGCAAAAAGAGAAGACTGGTATAAAACGGGACATCGAATAAAAAAACACACCGCACAGCTAGATTTATGTTTTGAGGTTATGAAAACGACAGAGCCAACACTCGTCCGTTCTATATCATCCTTACATTATTTCACCCCAACACTCGCTTCCCATAACTACCCATCCCAATATCGACAAAACCTCGTCGCACCGTCCCTCCAAAATGCCACCCCCTGAGAATCGTCATGCAAAAGAAAAGCCTCCCTTTTTTTTTCACCCATTTATTTTCGTCTGCAGCGAATCAATTTCCCTCCTACCGAGAGAGAGAGAGAGCAGTCCAAGGTGAGCCCGGCTATATTTAGTAGCGCAAACTTTACGGCAATTCCGCGAGCGCATACGTTACTTACCCAACCCGTTTCCCGTCTTTTTTATCCCTCTTTCTCTCCTCGCTTGCATACTTGCATGCATATACGCAAGGCGCCTCCGCGTGCTGCTTTCCTTGTTTACGTGCGCGCGCGCGAGACTCACGTGTATGCGTATATATGCCATTGACGCGCTGCTCCGATAATCTCTCTTTTATTCGAGGCGCCTCGGGAGGCTTGTAAGAATACGCATATATATACACACTTAAGCATGTGTGTGCCAGCTGCGCGCCGAGTGGTATGCAAGGCGAAAATCGTGAACGCGTCCTCGGGCCGCTTGAAATTTACGGGAATGCAATTCCGAGTTGCGGAGATATATACACAACCTTATGTGCGTTAACCGCAGCGGTAGCCTCGTTATTGAGCTTCTCGGCTCGATTATAAGTTACGCACGGCGCGAAGGTCTCGATTTCAGAGTCACACATGTGCGCGCGTGACACTTAAAAAGTCCAGCCTCTCTTGCCGAGAGAGCTGATTGTTTCTGGCCATGTAAGGACCGAGGATAAACGGCCGTCATCCTGCGCGCGTGCATAAATCCTTAAAGGCGCTTTTACCAGCGGCTCTTGTATAGACGAAAAAACCAGAATTTCGAGAAACTGAAACAGCCCCGCACCGAAAAGCGGCTATCTCTCCTGGGAATTCAGGTATATCAGCTACCTGCTTTCCAATATATGTATCCCACAGGTGTGTTCACCTCGTCGCTGCATATCCATAAATCAGGTCTCTCTTATGCACTTACACACATCCGGCACTTGCGTGAAATCACGTAAAAACACACACTGCACTCGCGTACGGATCGATCCCTCTCTCAGCGATTATTATAAGCTCTCTTCCTCGTCGCCGTGGGCCGTTACATAAAACGAGCCACGCGCGACGAGCGAATCGACGAGAGCCGCCTATTAAAAAAAAAAGCAGCCGCGCTCCGAAAAATAAAAACAAACACGCACGCACGGCTATCCACTTCCGCGTGAGCGCTGCAGTTTCTTCTCTCCGTATATATAGCTTTCTTACCCATAGATCCGCAGCATCCTGCCTTCGCCGACGTCTAAGCCTTCTCCTTTTTCCTCTAATAACGTGGATATCAGTGCAAACCGGCTGTGTGCCTGGCTTCTGATACTACGCCAGGCCACGAGAGCCGAGCGTTAAACGCATCCATTGTGTATGTGCGAGTGAGAGAGTTGAACTTGACGGTGGACGTTGAGCGACTGACTGGCAAGATGGCCTCGCGCGGAGGCTCGCTTGCGCGCGCGCGCGCGCCGTAAGCGAGTTTTGTAGAGGGGAGGGATGGGATTGTATAGATGTGTGTTTGAGTGAGATGGCTGTGTCTTGGAGACGGCTTAGGAGCGTATGGATCTGTGAGGGCCTTTATTATAATGTGATGTTTTGGTGGATGGAGCGGAGAGTTGAAAGGGAAAGTTATATAGTCATTTGGTTTTGTTTGGAGTCATTGTTTTTTTGGGTTTGATGAGTTGTTTATTTGTGATTTAGAGTTTTGAGCGGAGGTAGTTATTATACTCTCTCGTGATTTAGAAAACTTTATCATTTTTATTGCGCTCGTTAAGTAAGTTGTAGAAAGGTGGGCAATAGAAGAAATTGCTTTTACGCTCGAGCTAGATACAGGAAATAGGTCGCTCTTATCGTGAACTATGACTAACGTCGTTTATAAAATACATATAACTCATCGGGTCAACGACTCGCTTGAAAATTTCACGCACAACGACATGGCGTTTTTGACATTCTTTTCACGCTTCACATGCATACCCAGATTTTGTTTCACAAGCTGCCAACTTTCCCTTCCCTTCAACTTTTAATTACGAAGCCTATATCACAACTCTATCAGCTGTCTCGACTGCATCGCGCGACTTTAAAAAGTCCGAGAGTGAAAAGCAACTATCACTCCAACATACTTTTCCACTCCATTTTCCCCAAACCTACCGACCCAAAATCCCGATCGTACCCAAAGGTATTCCATCTCGCATACAGTAAAAGCGTTATTTGAAACTCAGGCGGCATGAATATGTCGCTTTGTCTCTATCCAAGCGCGTAACTACTCTATCCTTTTCCCCGCTCGTCGCGTAGGTATGTGCGTCCGTCGGTGCGCTTCGTGCCGCATTAGCTCGGCCGGATTATCTTGGCAAACGGTTAATTAATTCCCGGCGAGCGGTAGCATTGAACTAATTAGGGCCTGGAGAATCCGTGTTGGCTTGAAAAAGTAACGGTCGAGCTTGCGGTTTGTACGGTTTGACACTTGTTCAACGTGTGCTTTGGAAGTTGGATGCGTGTACGTTGAGGCTTGAGGAGAATTGGATTTAATTATAGGAGCAGCTGTCTGCTGATTGTTTTGATAAGGTTTTTATTATACACGTCAATGCGCCAGGTTTTTGAGTTTTTTATATTGATTTTTACTAAATGTGCAAAATGAACAAGCAAGTGTAGTGTAATTAAACGTATTATCTGTTGTGAATCATGAAAGTAAAAATCAGACAATAAAGTTTAATAAAACTTTTGGCCGAACCGTTGCGAAAGCTGATTAGGGTTTAACGAACCGATTGCAGCGGTACTCCATAGCAACAGATTAGATTCATGATAATGCACATATACAAAATCGCAATTTTTTCCTCGTCTATGCAGCGCGAAACCTGCTGCTAACTTTATCCATAAAATTTAATCAACCCACTTACCCAAGTACCAATTAACATTAAATATAGACACACTAAACATAAACGAGCTAGACGAGAACCTGAATTTTCAAAACTAAAACAACAACAAAAAATAAATTTTCACAAACTTTATAATAACCAGCAAACACTGCAGCCTCATACTCCCTTCATTACTCCCAAACTCAAGCCCCCGAAAAAAAGCGCCGTCTAATGACTCACAACGGGCCATTGTTTTGCATAAAAATACACGTACCCAAGCCGCCAGCTAAAAAACTCTCCTCCCAACGCAGCAGCTCGTCTCTCTTCCACTCCCTCCTCTCTCTCTCTCTTGTTCGCCTCGAAAGACGTCGTCGCGTCGCGCCTCCGTACCAACACGCGCGCGTCCGCGTAAACAATATATACCTATATACGAGTACAGCCTGGATCATGCAGTGTAAAGCGTCATATGTGTGTGTGTGTGTGAGCGCACGTGTGTGCCCTTCGCGGCGCGCGCGCGGCCACTGTGAAATTTAACTGCGTCTGGGAGGATTAAAGAGGCAGGGACGCTCGCGCTGTTCTTTCGTAATGATATAAATTTCGGGATTACGGTCGGCTGTAAAATCGAGGTACGCTGGGAAATTGAGAGAAAAGGTATCTCGTGCGTAAAGTTTAATTTTTATAGTACAATTTTGGTTGAGTCGAAGAGTTATATAGTATTGAAATAAATAATTTAATAAACAAGTTCGTCGTTTTGTATGTGAGGCGCGCGACGAAAGCTCCTTATTTAATTCAAGCATTCGTCATGCGTTTAATTTTGAAGCTGTAAAATAACTTTTGACTGCGCGCCGACACTTGGTATGCAGAACCAGTTTCCTTTATTAACATTATTATCCACCCGGTGTGCAATGAATTTCAAATGGTACCTTATAAGGCCATGCCTTTCTGTACAAACATACATATTCGACGTCGCCGAAAATCTTCATACATCGATGCATACATATACAAACGGCCTGGAGATCGATTATTTTCAAACGGGATTTCTATAGTTTATTTTTACAAGTCAAAATCGGCCTTCTTCGCGCTGATTTATCGCTGGTTAAAAGGTTCGAGGAACGCATTAATTATTCCGCTAAATCCTGGGCAAGGCTGCGATATTCCCTATATACATTGTCTCTTCTCTCCCGAGCCTACCGACGCAGTCGGACGCGTAATAAATTTTTCCGCGCTCGAAAAAAAAAAAGAAGGAATAACGCGTGATCTCACGAGAATAAAATAATCGCCGCGTATATAAAGGAAGGACGGATAGTTTCAGCGTATAAGACAGCTCAGGAAGCTCGACGGCCAATAAAACGTGAATTGCCGTTTCATCGCGTATGCGCATTAATTCGCCGATGCGCTTCCCGCTAGTATAACTTTGCATGCATTCATGAATTATCGGCTCGGTTTATTTTTACTTTTACTTAGATCCCTTTTTAAAAACAAACTAAAAGAAGCGCGCGGTTGACGTTTTTTTTTCGGAAGTCGCGACTCTTAATCGATGCGAACAGACCTATTGAAAGGCACGGCGCTGTGTTTCCTCTCACTCCCATAATTGCTACTCTTTTATTTCCAAGGGGATTCTTATCTATTTATACATCCCTTTCTCTCCGCGCGTCCGCCCCGTGTCCCGTGCGCGTATTATTTCTGGCCGCGCCGGCGCACTTTTCCCCCCCTTTCTTTTTTTTTTTTATTTTTTCTGTTTTTTATACAGCTGTCTGCGAGAGCGAGAGTCTGCTTAGGCTTTGATTTATAACGTTCTTGATTATTGAAGAATTTTTAATGAACGCGGTGAGGTTGCGGTGATGTACGTTTTTTCTTTTTTAGAATCTTGCTTGTTCATGAGAGGCGGAAGATGGGGGACTGGGTAAAGATCGTGATTTTGCCGGTTAATGAATGGCTTGCTGAAGTAGCCTGATAATGGGCGCAGAATGGGCAAATTGTCATTTTGCACGTTAATGCCGTTATTCCCGGAATTTTCTCGTGAAAGAAAAGTTGAATTATATGCTCGGGTTTTAGATGTGTGCAGAATGCATGTTGAGCGATATTCAAAGCAGAATTTTTATTATTGCGGTTTTGCATAAAGAACGGAAATGATTGAATTACTAATTATTTAATTTGAACAATATAGATGTTGGCTGAGGTATTATGCAAGAGAGATAAAAAAAACATAAGTGAGCAAAAAATAAGTGCAAACAGAGATTACTTTATTTCTAATGTCTTAGACAAGTCATTGTTGAGCGAGAAAAACGGATTGATTGTTATCTTTCGTAACAAATAATAATTTTGTAATTTAACTGTTTTATTTTGACTTACGCGTTCGTCATAATTTCACTTGCTGCTGTTATGTATTTTTTAAAGCGCAATAAGTCAAAGAATAAGAAAATTAAATACACTCAAACACTTGAGGCTTAACTAATACTTAAAATTCTACAAATTATCCTACTAGACCACCTGATCACTTTTAATTTTATCAATTAATCAGGCCTCAGCTAGCGCTTAACCAAGATCTAACTAAACAAAAACGACCAGAACCAAAACTCCGCTCCAACAATACCCGTAAAATCAAACCAATCCACCCAACAATAAAACCTCCTCCAAACGAAAAAAACCAAATTCGCAGACTCAACAATCCCTCAATCAGCCCAAACCCAACCCACTCGCCCATAAACACTCGCTCCTAAATAAAACCAAATCAATCCAAATCCACCTCCTCTCCAGCAAACAGCACATTCATTTCGTCTGCAGTCTTGAAAAAGACTCCGCGTCGTCAATCCCGAAAGCTGCCGTCTCACGGACGCCTCGCGCGAATAAACACACATATACCCAGGTCTCCCGCTATTCTGTATATACATACACGTTGCACACGACGCTGACATTTTTACAAGGATTCACGGGCGCGTATGTATCTTTAGCGCGCGCGCGCGCGCGAGCGTTTAAATAGCGGCGAGCGCGAAGGTCTTGGCGAGATATATACGAGGGCCGTGGATGAGCGAGCATGTGAGGCATGTCTTATGCTTAACTTTTATTTGGGAGCTTAGAAACGGAGATGCGAGCGCTCTGTCCTTTTTGTTTCGAGTGGGTAAGTGTGTGTGGGGTTGGGCAAATAGAAGAGAGGTTTGTGCGGGGGGAATGTTTGAGTGAGTGGCTTTTTAAGACTTTTGGTGAAAAGTATTAAGATATTTATGAAAACTGTAGATAAGGCGCTGGGGATTAAGGAATGAGTGGAGCTTTGTAAGAGAGGAAATATTGTTGCAACACGATTAGGTAATGTTAGGATATTTTTATTATGCGCGCGGTGGTTAATAACGTGCACGAGTAAAATTTTGCTTTAGATATAGATTAATATAATTACAGGTTGAGATTTTGTAATGTTTTTGTAAATTACCAAGTTGTTGATAAATCAATTTGCATATTACGTTGATTCAGTACTATACTCTAATTCTCTCGGAATGCGTAGGTGACTTTGAAAAGTGAAAACTTCATTTTACAGACGTAATAATAATTTTTTAAAAACAGAAAAGAAAATGTTTATTTAAATAAGTAACCCTGGCGAATGCGCGGAGGCTGAGCACACTGGTAGTCTTATTTTAAAGCGTAACTAACAAGATCACGTTGTAACGAATGGAGATACATAAATTTCCGATGTATGCGTTATCGTTTTCATAAGCACTTGTACTAATTGAATATATAAAAGAAACCATGTGGATTGAAAACTAAAAGTCATTATTGAAATAAATTCGGCTAATCTGCCACCGGTTTTTACTGAGCATTCATTTTTCACGCTTTATTAATGAGCTATTCAAGGGCGTGACATATTCAGATTAAGTTTTACGCAAGACACTTTTTTGATACTTCGCTTAAGCGTTTGACGGACAGGTCTAATATGCTATGATGGAGGCCTAGTATATTCTGTTAAAGTTTAACCTATGATTGAAAATTAAGTCGTTAACGATCTATTTACAAATTTAATGGTAGACTTCCAAATGTTTATGCTAATTTTTACAATTTAATAGGATCAGAATTATTTTTAGATTATGATTTTGAACATTAAATTGTAATTTAAAAACAAAATGTTATCAGCGTGAAAATCAATTCTTTTGTACTTGAAATCACAAGGAATGCTAATTTTTGTTGTTATAATAATAACCACAGCAGAAAACATTTATTTTAACATTGGCTATCGTACAGTTTTTCCCGGAAAATAATTATTGAACTATTTTTATTTTTCTTTCCGATGCCTGTTTACCAATATTCAACAAAGATATTCGACGAATTTACCACTTCCTACATTACTATACAAACTTATTTTTAAAAACCATAAATTATCCAAGATTTAAGAATTGGCAAATTTCAAAGGCACACAAACACCATCCCAGCCGTAATTCATTCATTCTTTTTCGCTTAAAAATAAAGCAGCCTTCTAAACATACTTGAAATATTTAAGGCCCACACATCCTCGCCGGCGGAGCGTACAGAATAACACACTCAGCTCGGTCTATCATCATTACTTTTTCTCTCCAACAAAAGCAATAAAAAAAGCGCCCGACAAACCCAACTGTTTTCATTCCTCGAGCTTCCTGCGAATAATCCAAACATTTGCTCAATCTAATCGAATCCGGTCCTGCAGTCAAAACAAAAAGCACTATACCATCAAGCAAACCTGCCTCTCGATTTCCCCGAAACCCTCCCAAAATACATCCTCGCACGGAGAAACCAATAATTCACCTCAACTCTCCCCTCTCACTAAATCACCCAGCCAGCAACTCAACCCCCCCTTAAAAGTAAAAGCTGCAACAAGTGCGTTCGGCTCATCAATCAGCGCTTCTCACACCTTTGTCTGAAATCCAGCGCTCGCGCCTGCGAATCAGCCAATTAGCTCGGCAGCAAATGAGCCGGACAATGGAGCGCAGCTCTCGGCTTACATAAAACTCGCGGAACAATATAAACGCGAAAAAGCAGAGCGCACTCGCTTTCACGCATTGTGCGTGTGTCTATATGCACTTACGTGGCTCGATCGGCGGCTCCATCCTACACGCCGGCTCTATATATCGCTTCGGGAATTTCTCATCGACGTGAAGCGTTCTCTTTTTCTGTGAACGTGAGAGACGTTGACTGTGTGTATATGTGGCTATCGGAAAAACTGCTGGCTCTATCCGTATTAGTCACTTTCTTTTTTTTCAAAGAGAGATACGGAGAGGCAGACAGACACTGGACGCGCGCAGCAGGTATTTGCTGGGTGTGTGGCTTAAGTGCGATGGGTGCGCGTATCGCGCTTTAGGATAAGCTGATTCAGGCGTTTATTTTCGTTCGAGTGACTTTGCGATATATTTTAGAGCTGGGCGAGCTTGCGGGCGGTTGAGAGTGAATGAGATTTTTGGTTGAACGAGCTCCGGGAGCCGCGCGTGTCGTTGTCTTCGGTGCTTTTGTTCTTGGTTTTGGTAATTATACACTTTGTTTAGCGGCTGGCTTTTGTATTATTTTTATTATGGTAAAAAAGAGACACTAAACTCAGATTACTGTAATAGATCGGAGAACCGAAGCAGAGATAAATTTATAGTAAAACTCTAAAGTTTGTTTATCTAAAATCTACCCATCAACAACACAATAGAACCCCACATAAAAAAAAACCCATCACCCCCATTATTTCATCACACCGTCACCGCTCGATCACATTCTGACTTAAACATCCCAAGCCGCGCTCTCGGCGAGCGCCCACCCGTAAATCTCAATCCCCACTAATCACAATCTTAATAACCGAAAATAGAAGCTCGCGCGGTCATCAACACACTCTTATCCCTCCTGGCGCGCGGCTCGCGATAAAGCCACGCCAATAACTCAATCAGCGCCCGCGTCCACCCGAAAGACCGGCCGCATTCCGAGCGAAATGACAGGCGCTTACAAAATCGCCACTATTCCTCGTCTCGGAGAGCTACTCAAGTGGCAGCGAGTGTGTCCGAAAATATTAAAACGCTCTTGAAAAACACTCGCGAGCCAAGTATATTCACTCGTATATACACCCACGCGCGAGTGGTTAGATATATTCAAGGAAAATTAGCGACGGCCGTCTAATCGGTGGAGGCGAGCTGAGGTATGTGTATGCAAGCTCTGTTATCGGGCGCACGCGCGAGCGCCGCACGATGTTTACGCCGCGGCGTTTCGGGAGTGACTGCGGCACTGCTTTCTCTGCGCGAGCGCCGAGAGCGACAGTCGACGCACGCCCACGCGTTTTGTTATGTGCGCGCGGAAGACGGCTGCGATAGTGATATGGTGCGAGGGGCCGGAGGGAAGCTGGATGGAGGTTTGATAGGAGAGCTGGATTGTTTGGGATGGTGTTTGGTGCTGGGTGGGTGTGTATGAATTTTTTGGGAGGTGTATGATTGCGGTTGAGAAATTGAGTTCTGTGTATGATTGTGGTTGAGAATTTGAGTTTATGGTATTGATTTATGGTTGGTGTATTTATTTTCTGATGAAAATTTGATTCTATGTTTTAAATGACAATTATTTAATAGTTATGTTTATTATTTAATAGATATGTTACGTTTATTTGAGTGGTGTATTTTTAGTATGACTATTGATTTTTAGATAATATACCGTGAACGATATTGTCTCGTATAAGTTAAACTTGCAGTCAAATTTTATTTTAAAGTTATTTTTTGTTTAAACAGAAGCAAGTTTAACTAAAAATTTTGATAATAAAATCAATATTTTTCTAGTCAATAATCTAGATAATAAAGTCAATACTATTTTTATGATCTTGATAATCTATGTTATCTATGATAATCGGATTGTGCTTTCAATATTTAATGCACAATCCTTCCAACATTTTAATATACTTAAATTTACTTATAATGTTCAAGCAAGTAAGTATTTGCAATATTCCTTAATGAAAATGATTTTCTTTATAAACTTTGACAAAAGTTGACACGTTTTTTGAAAACTCATCATGCATTTTGACTCAGAATACGTTAGAACATGTTTTTATAATGTTTTTGAGAAAACTTACTACTGTCAATGTCATCTATCGAGAAAGCAAAAAAATGAATAAAACTATAATTCGGCTTATTTGTCGTCTGATAATTTAATATCAAAATGCCCGAGAAATCGTTGGTGCCTAATAAATGTTTACTCAATATCTTCTAGAGCCAAGTGGGCCCTCCAGTTTTCCCATATACTTATAACTATATTTGCCGTATAATGTCCATCTCTTAAGCCGTTCTAAATTTGTATACCGTTACGGGCGTATGACAAATCTTCGATTTATTATTTTACAAATGTCACAGGCTGCGCAACATTTGTAGTGATTGTACTCTTGAATATTCGTCTTCCTATATAACTAGTCTACTACGTAATAACCGAGCGTGGGCGCAAGCGAGAGCCGATATTTCGCGGAGTTTTCCGTGCGCGCAATCAAAAAATAGAAATGATGCCAGGGATACGTATCTACAGTTGGATTCGCGCGAACGAAATTCATGCTTTTTCCATAAAATTTATAGTGGGCAAAGGATCATTGTTGTTAGTATTTTGAAGGGACTGTGTACATTTTTGTTTTTAACGAGAGTAAATTGAACTTGATTTTTTTCGATAATGAATCATTAACAAATATATCATTGCATTAAATTATTATTAAGGGCATCTTCTTTTTTAATATAACTATTGCAGAATAATTTTTTTTATGTTTTAGAAAACATTTTTAAAATGCAGTTTTTGTTTAATACTAAAATGTGTGCAATATATAATAAAATATGCACCTAGGGAGAAAAAGTAAAGAATGTCTCAGATCACATGGGATTCGTCACCCGACGATTTATAAACATGCGATCTGAGAAATGGTACTTGCGGCCCGCTAAAAAATATATTTTCAAAATTATTATTTTGGAGTGAATAAATATATAAATCTTTTTTTTGTCCAAATGTTTAAAAATAAAAAAAAACGTTAACTTTAATCATTTAATTGCTGTTAAATATGCTCCAAAATTATTATATTGTGGTAAAGAAAAAAATTACTAAACGATAAATATATGTATGGAATTTTATTAACTCACGTTATATGAAAAATAACTTTTTGGAAGATAAAATTTAACCACTTGAAAAGCTGTCGGAATTATCATTGTTTTATTCACTATGTCTTATTATTTATTTTTCTTGGAATTATTATAACGATTATTATATTTACTGAGACGACGACTAATTCTTCCTTTAAGATTTAAGTTTACTGCTGATTGTTTATACTTGTCAATCAATACATCTATAAAAATAATAATGTAAAATTAATTTAGAAATATTTTTTAAGATTCTATATAATATTTAAATTTTTGTGTTAAAAAATATTTTACCCTGCATGCATTCAAAAATGTTTGTAAGGCTAAAGTTCTTCTTTTTTTGTCCTCTACATAGTTTACCAAATCCAGTATAGTTTTTTCGTACAGATGGTCTCATAACACCATTTATAAGTGATGCAATATCAACAGGTAAACCTTTATTACCATTAATTAAATATTGGAATAAGTCTCTCTGAAAATTGAATATGTTTCAACAATAAATATAGTGTTGAATTTTGAAAAAATTAAAATGATAAATATTAATAACGTCTTTATCATTTTGTCTATAATTAACATAATTATGTTCATTTAAAATTTGTTTCAAATTAAATAAAAATACTAAGAACAATATTTACCAAATTATCTCGTTTTTCAATATTTTCTCCTAGCTCTGCATCGAATTCTTCAAACTCCTCTTGATCACTTATTGGCAAACTAATTTCTAATTTCTTTTTTATTTCATTTAAATAATTGCTAGTATAAACTTTAACTCTTTTTTGATTGATTAAAATTCCAAATTTATTTTCTAGAGCGTCAATCACGTTTTTATGGATGCTTTCAGTAGTTTTAATAACATTGACTTCCACTTCTCCAAGAACTTTTACAATTACCTCATTCTTTTGCTCTTAAAAAAATCCACATAGAAACACATAATTAACAGCTAAAAACTAAAATCTTTCGTAAAGAGTATACGTGACTTTTATATCCGAAGTTTTACATTATTACGATAATTATACTATAATGTTAAATTCAACAGAAAATATTAATAAAGAAATTTAAGTTTATAAAAAAATTTCGCTTTGCAGGCGTAAAAGAATTCACTAATGCTAGCGGTAAATTTTAAATTCTTCAGGTTAGGTTATAGCATTACACCGAATTTCAAATTCAAGGAATTTATTTTAAAATTCTTTAAAAAAATAGTTAGTAAGTATGTACATTTAAGTAATTTATAAAAAATACAAGTTAATCAAAATTAAAATACAAATTAGAAAATATAAAACAGTAGTAAAAAAACAATAAATTAAATCAATATTAAATATTATTAAAAGAATAATAAAACGCTTCATAAAGTAAAGTAATATTATAAAATGCATTATCACCGTAAAATATGTAAATATCTCTATACAATAGTCTTTAAAAAAACACTTACCAGTATTGTTAACCATCTCCATCCACCTTTCCATTTTATCATCTTTGGTGGGAAGCTCTACTACAGATTGTTCATCGCTGCTCCAGTGATCGTCCTCCATTGGTACTCTTTCAGTTTTTAAAATATCAAATTACTCCAAAAAAATTATTATAGTATAGAATATATATTTTTCACGAATGAAGTTCGAAAACTGCGACCTTTATTTAAGATGCTCTCTCCGTGAAATGCAGCGCGTGAATGCGTGAAAGGGCGGTTGGGGGTTGCAACTATGGGTATTCAAGCTCAGGTCTGTTCTTCGAATTTAGAGACCGTTAATGTTTGAATTTAAAAATTTTCTCTCCGTTAATGTTGAAAAAGAAATATTAATAACGAGTTACTAATTAATTAATAGTTTATTTTAATTTTAATGCAAATTACTGAGTTTTTTAATTTATCGCTTAGATTAATTGCTTTTTCTAATTTTAATTTACTCGCAATATTATCTTAGGTACTTTGAATATATTCTTGTTGATATTTTATAAATTATATCTAATAGCAAAATAATATTAGCAAATTCAGCTAAATTACAAAATACTAAAATATTTATTCAAGTAATAATATATTATTATTAATTAAAACCTGTGTATAATTAGTTATATTTATTCGTGCTTATTGCGCTTAATTTCATCATGTAATTTTCGTTATTAACTCGTTAATAAAATTCTAAAGAACGCTGAAACAGTAAAAAAGACTTTCTACTTTAATTTACGTTATAAAAAAAAATACAGGTCGCGAATTAATCTAAATTTTATATACTTAAATAAAAACCAAAATAATTAAAAAATTTAATACCTAGTTGATTATTTTATTAATCTATGTATTTAAATGAACAAGTATAATTATTTTTCGATGAATTAAATTGCGGAAAACGAAGCGGATATTTGTAATTATTAACCACAATTAAATTTCATTTTTGAGTATATTCTGCAAGTCTTATACGTACTCTTGTGCGATTTAATAGTAATGGATCGCTCCGAAATTTTTACAGTAGGCTATTCCAAAACATGAAAACAAGGAATGTTCAAATTTACTTTATAGTCGATCATATCAAATCGCTTGTGTAAAAGACTTTGCGAAATTCAAAATATGCAATGAATTAAAAATTTGGATTAAAACTAGTATGAACCAAAACGGGCACTCGTACGAACGTGTGATTTACGGAACTGTCGCTTTAAAAAATAACATAAGGCCATCACTTTTTAAAGAGAGGATTATAAGGATTTATTTTTAAGAGTTTGCAATATTTCATGGATTTTCAGGGAAACAGTAAATTTTTATGTTTGGATAAATATAAAAAACAAATATAAAATACTTAAGAATAACAATTTTATGTTCAATAAAGTGATACAAATAAATCAAGAATTTGTTCTAAACAAGAATGATCTGTAAACAAAAGCTCTTACGATAATATAAATTGTCATATGGGCGATAATAACAAGCTCACTTTGAACTTGGATTTTATTTATTCAAATCCACAAATAATTTTTGTAACATAAATGATTGGCATACAGCCTGTACGCATAATGAGCCTTCGTACCTAAACTTAAAAGTATGATATTAAAATACTCCATCTTACATGTAGTAACTTTTACAATTTTATTTCTTACTCGTAAATATGTAAAATAAATCGTGCATCATCATCAATTGACGCAATCGTGAACTTGCGCACCCACACATTCTCTCAGTAGTCTATATTTGGGTGTTCCAAAGATAATTGGGGACTTCACTCAAGCAAGTACAAATATATTTGCAAAATGATGATTTTCGATTATCACACGTACACTTATATCCGTATAGCGCAGAAATGTGCAAAGTCGTGTAAAAGAAAGGCGTAACTTTTTCGCAAAACAAAAATTCGTTCGTTATTGCTAAGTTTAATTCCAATTAAAAATAAATATTTTAACGAGCTTAATGTTCGACACAACTCAAATAAAGAAATCATCGCGAATGAACAATTTAAAACCCACACTTAATAGAACTTAATTAGCATTTCATTGTTTTAACTTTAACGTTCTGACACGATTAAACCTGTGTTCAGGAAACGCGCGTCATTTACCTGTCAATCCGCGACTCAATCACTAACGAATCACTCTGTACATTACTATCAAATAATTTGACGCTTTTTTTCGAGTTGAAAAAAAAATTGATTTTCTTTATCTTCTAAAATTTGAATCACCATTCATGTTTTTTCATTCACTGGCCCTTTTCGTCGATATAGGCCTTGATAGCCTCTTGACACTCCAGTGAACACCAATGCTGGATGAGCAGAAGACTTTCTGATTCCAGCGCCGCATCCAATTTTTTACGAAGACTGTGTCGTAGTAAAGCTTTTGTTGCTTCCATTGACTGAAATTAATACATATTACATTAAAATAAAATTTCAAGTATTGAAGATTAAAAAGCAAACTAATATTTTTTATGAAAATACAAGGCTAAAAAAATATGTTTAATCAATTACCTGTGAAGACTGTTCGCTCATAGCTTTTAATGACGGTAAAAGTTCACCTTGAAACCTGTCTGGCCATAAGACTCTTGTAACAAGACCTGCTCTTAGTGCTTCGTTAGCGGTCAGTACTCTACCACCAAGTAATAACTCGTTTGTCTGCAATTATGAATAAGGAAATTTAGAAAAAAGTTAAGTTAAAATAAATTAATGAAAATAAGAACGTAACAAAAAAATTTATTTACCATTGCACTGCCAAGACTGTGCGATAACGTTAAAACTGCGGCACCTTCAGCTATTTGACCGAGTTTACCGTAAGGAGTGCTAAATGTGGCCTTGTCACTGGCTATCACAAGATCAAACAAAGGCAACATTGTCACACCTAGGCCAATAGCTGCTCCTTGTACACCAGCCACGATGGGTTTATTGAATGTCGCCAATGCTCTAATGAACTCTCTATAACAAAAAATTTCTTTATTATTTATAATTTCATTGCGAAATAATATTCTAGCCATAATTATTCACATTTTAAAATTAACAAAACATTTGAAATTAATTTTATAAAAAGTAATTAGTACTTAAGAATTTTTTTAAATATGAAAACTAATACTTACTTGACAGCATTAGCCATTTCTTCGACTCGAATCTTTCGCTCTTCTTTATTTGAATGTAATAGGGACGAAAGTTCTAAACCTTCGCAAAAGCTTGTTCCCGTAGAAGTAAATAAAACTACTCGACAATCGTCGTCTTTCTTTAGAATTGACAATGCTTCCCGGATTTCATTCATCACCTGTTAGAATTTACGATTTGTTTATTAGATTTAATTCATAAAAATTTTAATGTCTTAAAATAATAAAATCTTTATTGTACCTGTATTGTGATGGCGTTTCGAATTCCAGAAACTGGGGCTGAAGGAGTCAATATTAATTGTACAAGATGTCCATGCTGCTTTACATTTATTTCCTTATTGCTAAACAATTTTTTAATGTCTACTTTTTCTTCATCGATTGATTTTGAAAGATTTGTACTTCCTGTAAAAAATAATATATTTGTAAAGAAATGCAGTCCTGACTGTTTAACATAATAATTAACTGATATTAAACTGATACTAAACTTACCTTTTTTACGGTTAGTAGATGCGCTCGACGATCGCGATGTGCCACTAATATTCGATAAAACAGACGCAGCCTCGGCCAAACACGCTGATAATTCGTCTTGACCCTTTGGCGATGATTTAATATCACTCGATATCGAGTCCGTTAATGATTTATTTTTTGGCACTTTTTTACTTTTTGAAACTGTTTTGGTTGTGGCTGCCACTGATGGAGACGTAGCAACGTTCGACCTCGTAATTTTTTTTACTGGTGTCTTTTCATTCGTCTCCGATTCAGATTCAGATTTTACTGAAGCCTTCTTTTTGGTTTTCTTAAGATCTAACTTATCGGTCGTATCCTGCGAAAGTTTCCTCTTGGATTTTGTCTGAGGTTCGAGATCATCACTCTTTACAGATTCCGGAGGCTGGTCTATACTAACACGTGGACTCGCCGAGGCGCTGGAAAACGAGCTGGACGAATGTCTACGGATGATACGTGATGCGTCTGCCGCGTTCCGTATTTTTGCGGGAATAATAAAGTCCGACGGCGTACTTGCCGCTGCGGTGATGGCAGCAGCGCTGGTTGTAGAAGATTTTGTGGTTTCTTTAGACTTTTTCTCGGTTTGTGGCGACGCTTGATCAGCCTGTAAATTAACATTTAGTTTTATAATTAAATGAAAATATTCATACAATTGATTCGGGAATAAAAAACTATTTTTATTACAAATCTAAAATATTAAATAAAAGTAAGAATCTTATTAACATTAAAGTAAAAAATATTTTATAAAATTTTTTTTCTTTTTTTTATACTTAATGACAATTTTTTTACGTTTTAAAATATTATTTTCAGTGCAAGACTAAATTAAAATTTTTATTATTCAAGTCTTTATGTAATTTTCGAGTAAATAAAGTCAATATTAAAATTATAAAACACTTACTGTAGCATTCCTTCTCGATCTAGGAGAAATTTTGGCGGTCGTAACGCTTGAGTTCCTAAGCCTCATTACTGCATTCTTCACTAGTTTCTTTCTAAGACTAAGTTCTCTTTCAGCCTTTTCTACATCCATTACTTTTTTCTGTGATTTGGTAATTGGAACTAGCCTTTTTCGCAAGTCTGGCTGCTCAACATCGTACAACAGATTTACTACACCCTCATCTTGCAGCAACCTATCGATTTCGGTCACTTTCTTCGGTTTGGATACAGGTGCTGATGTTGGAGATTTATCCCTTATGGAACTCTTGTTAGGCGACGAGGCTTTTGTCGTAATTGGCGTTTTAGTTGAAGCCGCAGCCTTTTTTTGTCGCAGTAAGTTTTTAACTACCAGTTTCCTCTTTGAGATTGGTGCATCTTTCTTCAATAATCCAATCTTAGATCGTTTTAGAGGTGTAATCTTACCCTTGATACCGCTTGGTTTTGATTCGGCTTTAGCAGCAGTTTGTTTCGTCTCAGCTTTAGTTGGAGTTGTCTTTACTTCTGCTTTACTTGCTTTCACATCGGGCTTGCTTTGCTTAATATCTGATTTAGTTTGACTGGACTTTGGAGTAGCTGAAGTAGTTTGTTCATCAGCTGAATCAGATTCTTTAGGTGTCGAGGTACTGATATCGCTCTTTTTAGTAACTTCAGAAGACTCTTGCGAAGTTTTTTTATTTTCTGCTACTTTGCCCTTGAATACCTGCATAGGTACAAAAATGTATTTAGAAAAATTTTTAGAAAAGTTTTTAAAGATGTTTTAATTATAATTAAGGAAACAAACTCATTATATATTTTTAATTTTACCTTTTGTCGTTTGACAGCAAGTTCATGCTCTCGGGCTTTTTCTGTAAGCTTTCGTTTTCTACCAGATCGTGATTCTTCAACGCCGAGTTCGACATCAGTAGAAGCACTGCTTCGTGTATTCTGATTGTTGTTTTCTTTCGTCTCTTTTAAAGATTTTTTAGGTGAATCCTCCTCTGCTGAATCTAAACTTATGATCTCCTTAGAATCATTATCTTCCGAATTTGATTCTGTTTGTTTATTGGACTTGCCTGATGACCTGACGTTCCTTTTAGTAGGTTTTTTCTGCGATTCGGTAGTTGGTTTTTTCGTAGTTATATTAGGCAGCTCAAGAAGTTGCTTTAAGGCTAATTCTCTCTCTACGACAGGATCTAGTTTTGTAGCTGAAAATAAAAAATAGACAATTACTATACATAAAACAATTATCTATTATTAAACTTAAACTAAATTTAGTTTGTTAGAAATGTTTAATTGTATTTTACTTACAACTGCCATGAGAATCTTCAGAACTCGAAACTTTATTACTACTTTTTTCTTGTGTAGAGTGTGGTTTTAAGTTAGACCAGTCAGGATCTACATCGCCTTCCAAAATTGCTAACAATTCTTTGTCTGTCGACGCTGCTGATTTTTTCGGCTCTACCTTTGCTTCTTCAATGGTTTTATTCTTGTCTGCCTCCAAATCCGCGAGAACAGACTGCAAAGGAATACGAGGTGGTACAGCAACGGGTCCTGCGGCTGACAACTGACTTGACAAACGCTGGGTAATTTTTTTCACAAATACAATGTCAGCTGTTTTTGGCGTCACGAGATCTTTTTGTTTTTCTCGCAGGCGTTCTTTTAAAACTTCGTTTACCTCGGCCGTAGACGCAATCTGACTGGTTAGGTGTAGACCTGGGATCTTCACTCCGGGTCGTGGCGACTGAAGTTTCGGTTTAATTTCTGCTTGGTCTTTCGGCGAACGACTAATAGAGTTATCTAAACCAAAAAATTGAAGTAGATATTAATTTAAATTTTTATAAATAATTTAAATGAATTGGATATTATTTTAATCAGTTGATTCTTTACCTTTGGTTGGAGAGTAATTCGATTTTGGAGACTTATTGCTTAAAGTTTTTGAATCCGATCCAGATTTGTTTAGAGGTGATTTCTCTGTTTTTATAACTTTGTCTTTTCCAGGCGTGCTTCCTGCTATTGGTTCTTTGAAATCTTCATAACTGTTTAATTCTACTGTATTGCTACTAGAGATTACTTGCTCTTGCTGAGCGCCATCGTTCAGTAAATTCTGTAATTCCATCTCTACCGAGTCTTGATGCTCTTTAAACATGGTCGAGGACTGATTGTTTTCTTCGTCACCATTCTCGTCCTGCCAATCGTCAAAGATATCCTGTATTACCTTACGGTGACTATCGGTATCTACCGATTGTGTCGACAGATGTAAATCTAAGTCATCCTCTTCATCGTCATTATTAGTTAGTTGATCATATAAAGATGTATCGTTTTTCTTCATTTGTTCAGAGGAAACACTGTTTTCTTCTTGCTTTTCATCGTTTGACTCGAGTTTAACTTCGTTTTTATTATTGCTTAACGTCTCTTCAATCTCTTCAGATTTAAGCTCATCAACTTTGATTTTACTCTGGCTTTCAACTTCTATTTCTTTTGGTGGGATATCTTCCTGAGAAGTAAATTCCACAGAACTGAATTCTGTTAAGACCGCAACGTCGTCTGAATTTGTAACGATTTTTGTTTCCTTTAACGTTTCTGTTATGAGTACTGAATACTCAATCTTCTCAGATGAAATCTCAGATTTCTTTTCTTCATTTTTACTATTAACATCACTGTTGTTAGCAAACATAGTATTGTCTTCTTTTTTTATTTCTTCGTTTGGACAATGATTTTCAGCTTGAGTCTGAGGTTCTTCAATAGCAACGATTACATTATCATTAACTACATCACTCACAATGTCAACAGTTTCTATTTCCATTGATTCAATATTGTTAACTTGAATCGAGTTTATGAAAGTTTCTGTTTCTTTTTCGTTTGCAAAAACATTTGCCAAATTTTGTTCAGGAATTTTTATACCATCAACTTCATTTTTCAAATTCTGATTTTCAACTTCACTTATATTTTCTGTAATATTTTCACTATTGATCAGAATATTATTACCAATTGATTCATTATGTACTGAAACAGGAACAGAATCATTTGTATTTATTAAAGGAACTGATTCACTTGAGTTTTGGACTGTTTCAGCAACAGTTTCTGTTTGATTAGTCTCTTGAATTGTCTCAGAAACAACAGTGTTACTGATATCAAAGTTTTCTTGAGACTGATATGAAGGCTGATTCGTCAGAACAAATTCTTCTACCTTTTCCTGTAAATAAACAAAATAAAATTAACTATATTTTCTTAGTATCAAGGGTCAAACAAGCTAATTAAAATAAAAAAATAAATATATCAACATATTTTTTTATTTTTTAACTACTAAAATAATAATGAAACAAAATAAAAACCTCTTTATGATTTTCGATGAAATCAGTACTGTTTCCATCAACATTATTCATTTGCGAAATAGTTTCAACATCATTGGATTCTGTTTGCAAAACTATGCTTTCCGCATGATTTTCCTGACCAATACCATCAGTATTACAAGAAATTAAAATATTGCTGTTACACTGT
The DNA here is from genome assembly GCA_900480035.1 of Eupelmus urozonus. Taxonomy (NCBI): domain Eukaryota; kingdom Metazoa; phylum Arthropoda; class Insecta; order Hymenoptera; family Eupelmidae; genus Eupelmus; species Eupelmus urozonus. The sequence goes on along the minus strand of UELX01000389.1, from coordinate 5,169 downwards.
TCCTGAGCATTCACACAATCATTTGGCAACATAATTTCAATGCCAGGTATTTCACAGTTTACAGTTGACCCTTGGTTATCATTTTGAACTACAATTTCTTGTACCAACTGCTGAGATATAAACTCAGTGCCTTGATTTGTGCTGTTTACTTCAATCATTTGTTCATAAACCGCCTCATGATGTTCCATGATTGGAGTTAATGCAAGTCACGAATGACTTCTGTAAAAAAAAAAATATAAATAAATCGTCTAAATTTTGATGTGCGCAAAAAGCTTTTCGGTATCACAAAAAACTGTCTTTCAAACAAATGCAAATGATGGACATTCTGATAAAGATTTAAAACAAATCAAATGCTTTCCGATACTCCCAGTGCCTTAACTTTGTCTCGCAACTTATGATTCCAGCATTAGCTCATTTCGCTTTCTTTTTTCACTTTCAGTAAGAAACAGTTTCGCAAATCAACATTGTTGACTAAAGACGCAGCAAAATCTACGAAACAAGAATCCAACACAAGGGGGCATCTACAAAAACACTCAAAAACTAATGAAAACAAAAATTTCAAATAAGCCACTACAACTAATAGACGGAACCATAAAATAAACAAGAAAAATCGTCATGCGCCAGCATCAACTTTGCGAGCAATACACGCACACACTCTCATAGAAGAGAGCCGCGTGGAAGCCTTGAGAGAGGCAGCACCACGCGGTATATTGCTCGCAGGAAGGCCGTAAAAAGAAAAATCCAGGCATGCGTAATGGCAACGAAAACAAAGTCACACGGGCTTTTCGTAATACACATGTAATTACTCTCTCTCTCTCTCTCCTCTCAACTTACCACACTTGGCTCTGTAGCACGCGCTGCCCTTCCCCCCGGCGGGGGCGCCTTATCCAGATAGAGAGCGGCGGCTCTCTGCTTTTACGAGAGAGGAAAACTGTCCAGCTCTCCCCGGGCCGGTCACATCTCCTTCAACGGTGTCTCACTCGCTGGACGATTAAAAAAATTAAAATATCCTCTCCTTCTCGCAGCGACCTCGGTAGCGATAAAAAAGCTCTCTCCGCAGACTTTGGTCAGCGTACTCGCATTTTGTTTATCCGATCCTCCCGCGGACGCTCTGGAAGAATGCGCTCTACTATAACACTTTCGGCGGCTTGCTTGAATACATATACACACGGCAGCAGATAGCAGAGAGAGAGAGAGAGGGCGACTCTTGGCGTATATAGGAGACGGAGCCAAGAAGCGCGGCGACGAACTTAACCTCGGAAAACTCGACTGCGCGCTCTCGATATGTACACAGACACAGAGCTATACTATCCGTGTGTATGTGTGTTGTGCACTGTGCCGCCGAGAAGAAGAAGGAAAAACGCCGCGTGTTAACAACGTCCGTCTCCTTCAGGCGCTGCTGTGTTAGTGCTCGTATCTCCGTCTCTCTTCTTCTCTCCCTCGTCTTCTTCTGTTTGGCCCTCTCTCGCAGGCAGTCCGGTTCTCTCTCGATTCGCGCGGCAAGGTATATATACTTGTTTCCTTCGTTTCCTTCCTCTCGGGGCTCTCTCTCTCTCACCGTGTATAGGAGAGAAGAAAAAAAGCTGCACGGTGCAGCAGGAGTGTGCTATCTTTTTCTCTGCTGTGGCTGTCTCGCTCGCACCGACTGGACGAGTGCAGTGCGCGGAGAGGCGCAGGAGGGGAGCTGCTGCGATCAACACGCACGCACGCACTAGGGACGACTGCAAGTGTATCTTGCGACCCGGTCGCTGTGTAAGTAAATGCAGATAAGACATAGAGCGTAGCCAGAGAGTAGTTAAGCCGGCACCGCGCCTGCGCAGTGGGAGAATGGAAAATGGCGGGGGTGGCTGCCTGGCTGGTGGGGGGAGTGGTGCCAACTTGACGGAGTAGATCGCTGGGTTTGTGTATACCTGAGGTGTGTTTTTGTGTATTGTATACTAAGTTGGGGATTTAGTGCAAGTGTGATATTTTGATGCTGTGACGAATTGTTTTGATTGTTTGTCAGCGATGCAGGTAGAGTAGATGTAGGTGTTACGGCTTGCGCTGATGGGTTTTTTAGTTGTTGGTATTTGAATGTTACAGACTGGTTGTGTAATTAGATTTGTTAGTAAAAATGATATTTAATTATTGCAAGTTTAAATTGTTTACTTTTAGAACTTTGCTCAATTAATAAATATTTATGCTGAAGGGTAAGAATCGATTATTGTTAATAATAAAGCTCAATCAATTAATTTCATAATTGGAATGATAAAAGCGAACGCTTAAAACATACATCAGAGGAAATAAGCACTAAAGGTAGCTACGACCTTGCATGTCAAAACATACTTTATTTACCGTTAATTCTCGGAATAACGACTTCATCGGTGCCGGCGCATATCCCTTTAAACGCCTTTCAAAACTGCATTTCCTTTTAAATTTCATTGAGGTAATTAGATTTCCGGTGCGTTGGCAGAATTGCCGAAAATAAAGACCGGTGGCGCCCTCACTATTTATCTGTTGCTTTCGCTGTAAAAGTGCCTATATATACGCGTTTTTATATCGCTTGAAGTATTATGGCTTGAAGAATGCCGGATTTGCAATAGCAAAGCGGAAGCTAAGCACCTTATTGGTCATATATTGCATGGGCGGTGCAGCTGTGCACTACTTAGCTCTCTGCGGGGGTGGCCAGAATGATCGTAAAGTATATGCGCACAATAATAAATACCGGGAATTCGGTTGTGATTATTATGATTGTGCAAAAGGATAAAAGTATAGTAAACGCAGTTGTTTCTTGTACTTTGCATGACGTCATTGTTTTTCACTCGCTTTTACAATAAATGTTTGCAAAGTATTATTAATTTTTCGTTTATTGTACTTGCATTTGAGATACTCCCGCGTTCCTTGATATAATTTGTATTTTATTACGATTTAATATAAATACTAAAATGATGTATGTACAAGGTATGTTTTAATGTTTAATAAATGTAAAAAATATTTAAATAAAATATTTTTATATTAACGTGAGAAGGAGAGTTTTCGCAAATAAAAATAATTAAGGTAGCTGTTTTGTAACATGTACTTTGTTATTTACAAAATTTTAATAAAATACAAGTTCAAGTGACCTCTGAGCAAAATTTTTATCGTTAACTTTATGTTTACAAAATGTCGAACTGATTCATGAAAACTCTAGACCTTGATCTACAATTTGAAAAATATGTATCAAAATTTTTGTTTGATGCCTTATTTTATTTTTAAGTTTATGAAAAACAAATTATATGTTACAATTCATCTATCGTAAATCTATAATTAATTTATGGAATAACATAATATAAATTATTAATGTCTATAGTTTTTTAAAATTAATAAATGAAATAAATGAAAATAAAAATTACTAAATGAATATGTACACTTTTTTAATAAAATTAATGTTACATCGTTTTTTCTTTAACTTTTTAGAAAATTGAAATTTAATACAGATATAGCACCTGTAATAAGTAAATAAGTCCATTTTGGGACAATAGCTTCCCAAACTATCAGATATGTAAAATTTTAATTTATTTTATCAATAAATTTTTATTGAGTAAAAAATAAAAAAAGTTTAAAAAATTAGTTTTCTATATTTCGCGATATACGGGGGACAATCGATTCAATTCACTTGAAATTTTAGAAAAAGGTGATTTAAGTTCTTCATTGAATTAATTTAAAGATTTTTTAATTAGATTTTTGAGTTAATCGATTTTTGAAATGTTCAAAAACTAATCTTTTTCACTTTTTAATAAATTTTTTAAATTAAAATGAATTTTAAAAAATCACTTTTTGGTTTAAGTTTTATAACAATTTTAAATTATCTTAGTGCTATGATTTTGTAACATTATTGCTAATATAATTTATTCATACATTTTAATGTGAAAGAATGGTCATAATATTTATAGGGATATGTTTATATCAATAAAAGATAATTATTCAGTAAATTTTCGTTGCCTAAACATGTTAATCTTTTAAGAAAAGATGCAGTACACAAAAATACTTCATATTTAAACTGTTAATAAACGTAGGTATCAATGAAACAAGTGGTTTTTTCACGCTGGTTTGATACATGAAAAAACTATCGTATTTTATGCGATATTCCTAACTTAAAATATCTTTTAATAATTTAATTTAGCAAATTTATATTTTTTTATTTATTACAAATATCTTGGCTGATATTTCATAATTATATAATTTTAATCCTGAAATATTTGTTTATAGCATTGAACGTCATGAGTATTTTATTTACCTCTGATAATGGATGGATAATTTCACATCTAGATTATTTGCATAACGTTTATAAAGAAGTAGAAGATGAACAAGAAATAAAATCTCTTAAATTTAATAAAACTGTCTTTAAAATAAATTCACAGTATTTACGACAAAATCAAATAAATAATAAAGACAATGTAAGCGCTTTGCGAAAAAGAAAAAGAAAAAGTATTCACAAACTACCTCAAGAACTTTTAAATCAGGTATCATAATTACTAAAATTTAAGATCATGAATATTAGTTTGAATTAATTTTAAAGTATACCGATTTTTTATTCATTATAGAATGATTTCGTTAAAGAAATTAGTGAAAGACTTCTTGATGATGCAAAATGTCTCAATTTATTTGAGGCTACAGATTCTGATAACAATGAAGAATCAAGATTAGTATCAAAAAAAATTTTTTTAGACACATTTGAAGCCCATCAAAATTATCGTGGATGTAACAGTAAAGATGTTGCAGTCATTGCTGAATTTCACAATCAAAAATATGTTTTTCCGAAAAATAGTACGTTTTACTGTTACGATGTAAAAGAACTGAATAAAAAAATTAAGATTTCTGATAATTATGAGTTAATACTTTTGGATCCACCTTGGTGGAATAAATCAATTAGAAGGAAAAAAACAAAATTTGAAGCAAGCAGGTATTTATAAATTTTTTTCTTATATTTTTTTCTTTTTTTTTATAAATTAATTATTAAAATTTTTAGTTACAAAATGATGTATAACTCAGATCTTGCTGAAATTCCGATTAAGAATCTTTTAACTTCGAATGGAATCGTCGCTGTTTGGTGTACAAATTCTCCTAGTCACGAAAAAACACTTTTAGAAGAAATTTTTCCAAAATGGGGCATAATTTTTAAAGCAAGATGGTATTGGCTGAAGGTAGTAT